>JANTCA010052428.1:4900-17813 GCA_024741275.1 Chironex yamaguchii
GGGGGTGCTCATTTAAAAAAAATCTTTAGGGGAGGTGCTGATATAGGGTACACTCTTTTGAGGAAATACAGTATATGTTGTTGTGACAAGGAAAATGCAAATTGCTAATTTTTTTACATACAGAAGACTGCAGAAAAAATTTATAAACACAATAACAAGCAACTGAAGTTTGATAGACGAGGTTAATGCCTTGAAAACTAGAAAATGTGACTATGAACTCATTAACCTGCAATGCTGATAACTTGGAAGGTAAGAAACTTAACGTTTCTTGTTTAAAAATGTTTCATAAAACAATCTCTTACCACTAGACATATGCATCTACAATTTTCAGCAAAATAACAAAGATAATTACTATAAATACTCAAGTATAAGTCAACTGCCATTATAAGAGAAGAGAATGGAACGACAAAATTTTGTTGCAAGTTCCCTCCTATCTTTGGGTTTGAAATTTAGGTCTAAAGACTTGACTTGTACTTCAGTATTTATGGTAATACACACAACAAGAGTTACAAACAACTAGACATACCCAAAACCAACAATAAAATCACAATCCTCTCTTAGCTCATCAGCAACCTATGTTAAATAAAAATTGTTTTAAATGCAATGACACAAAATATCATTTCTCAGTATGAATTAAAATTAAATATTAAACAATAGTATGCACTCTCAGGTTTGTTACATATACATATATGACTATTAATACATACAGTCTTTCTAATAAGGGCATTATAAAGTGTGCTGTGCTGTTAATGTATCCAATAATGGGCTCCTTGCATGGATGAGTACCTATGCAATTGCACACATTAAATAACAAAAACTGTATTTACAAAAGCAAACAGTGATATGCCATTGTTGTAGAGTGCCTACTATGCTTAGCTATGGTGCAAGCTAATCTATTGGAGTTCTTTGTTTACCTACATGTGTAAATGTTTCATGGGTATGATTTATATCTATAGCTGCATACACAGATAGCTTGCTAGCTACCTACCCAGCTTGATGGATAGATAGATAGAATGAGAGCAAGACAGAGTGATGAATACAAACTATTCTTAGAGAAACGGAATGATATAATACTTGTGAGTTCAGCATCCAAAATATCAATTGATAACAACTGTTACACAGTTTACATATCCAACCATGATCACAGCTAATACCAAGGAATAACATATGCAAACAATCTGTTGTACAAAAATTGCCTTTTAGGTTACATTTCTTTCTGAAGAGTGTCAGACAAAAAAGCCCAATGTTTCAAATTTTCCAGGTGATTTTCAGACAAAATACAGTAATGGGATTTGCATTTGTATCACATTTAAAAATAAAAGGTAAGATCATTTTCGAGCAATATATAAAACCATACATATGGTGTCTTGAATTATAAGCCTTGATGATAATTACCTTTTCAAATGTTTTAAAATTCTCACTTCCTCTGCTGTCCAAAAATGCTATTACAGTATTCTTTTTAAACTACAAATAAAAGAAAAATATTCTGGTATTTTTGTATACAAGAATGAATAGAGACCATGTGTGAGTCTTCTTGTTGAGCTTTGGTTGGACAATCACCACAGTATGACACTACACATATGCAGCATACATAGAAACACATTCACATCCTTTTTCAAGAAATGTCTATTCATGTATGGAAACCTACTACAGACAAAATTTTTTACTGATGACAAGATTTACATCCTCATACGGATTTGATCATCCTATGGTACATAGTCAATTGGGGGCAATAAAAAAGCATATTTAGCAGGTAGGGTGGTCTAATGTTATGACTAGAAGCTCCATTATCAACTCATGGTCTTTAAACCTATCACCATAGCTACAGGCTTACATCTGACTATAGCATAAAACTCTGCCAAGTTTCTGCATCTGATAATAAAGAGAAGGTTTGACCATGATACCTCAGCATGCAGCTAAAAATATAATAACCATCTGAGACCAAGGCTTGCACTAAAGATGACCCTACAAGCTGGTCAGCATCTGCACATTCTAACAAACAACTAAGCAGATGATCAAGGTCCGGTATATACATTGGCCTGGTCAAGTAGCAAGAATGGTTCCAAACCGCTGATGTGGAGCCATGTGGAAGAATCTGAGACCAGATGGCTTGAAGTGCATGGATGAACTTGGGACATCCTTCTAGTGAAAGATCTTGCTTTCCTGAAGGTTTCACATTGTGATGAATCTGGTGAGCGATCAGAGTCAGCAGAGGCAAAGGTGTTGGGGACAAGCCATAGCTAAGTCAACTGAACGCCCCTGAGTGCAAATAAGAGGAAGTGCATCTGCTAAGAGATTCATCAAAAACAACTTAAGAGATGTTCACACATTCATACTATTTGCTTACGTTGACAACACTGGATGACTACCTCAGCTGTAATTACAACATCTACTTAGCTTTTCATCATTTTCATAAACCAAGTGTTCACTTACATCAGGATTAAAATCATCCTTTGAGTGATATTCCCTAACTGCACTTTTCATCTGATTCCGTACAAAATTTGTGAAGGCATCGACAGACCTTTGGCCTCTATATTCTTTTCTCATAACCTATGGGTAAAAGACTTGTTAGAAAGACTGCGAAGGAACTTTATCTTAAACACAAATTAATACTGAAAATGACAATGTAATGTCAATTTAAAATGAATTGGCGTGGCCAAAATTTTAACATGATTTGTGTACTGTTTAACTTAGTTGTATAAAACTACATCACGAGTTCCTGCATAAAACTGCTTTTGTGATATAAAACCATATTGTCATAATCCATTTATGTCTTGCATTTTGTCATGTATACTGTATGTAAGAAAGTGCTTAGAACACTTTTTATAAGTATATACAACTTTAATAATGAAATATACTCAAGAGCTGTTACTAAAGGAAAATTCTTTCCAACATAACTAAATTTATTTATTAAGTCTAAAATGTACTTACATGTCCATTTCTAAATACTTTCAATGTTGGATACTTTGTAATTACATTTCGTTGGGCCACATCAGATTCAACCTCAGAATCAACTTTTCCCAGGGCTGCATCCTATAATTTTAACAAATTACCTTTCACATATGAAGAAAGCTGTCAATAATGCAAAATATAAGAGCAAGTGAAATTACCTTGAAATTACTTACATTAACTTACAAACGCAATAGATTGAACTGACCATGATAATGAATAATATTATGAAAATTAGATTTTGACCAGAAGTTAGAATGCAAGAAAAATTTTATCTTTTGGGTAGCAAAAAAAGTTACCAAAAGACAAGAATCTAAAAGTTATAAAAAAGTATGTAGAGTTTACCAATACACTAGCTCTTTTATGCAGGCTTTTGTGGGAAAGGCATGTGAATGTACATGAACACTTAGGTACATGCCTGCAGTCACCCAGGTGTGCAGAATATCACATATCTTGATTTATTACCACCACCAATGTGGTATTGTTTTCAGTACTGTTTGTCTGTTTGCTTGTTTCTGTGTCTGTTAGCAACTTGATGCAAAAATGACAGTCAGATTCCCATACATATTTTGCAAGAGGTGTTCATAGGTCTATGTAAAAACCCATTAACATTTGGAAATGATCCAGTAAACTGTCTGGAGTCTGGATAATTTTAAATTTTTCGCCTTGGTAGATGTTCAGCAGTCTCTGACTGTCTTGTTTGAAATGGAATTGAGTGTAGCCAATTTCTTCACAATTGTTGATTGTATTTGAACATTTTAAGTTCCTATGTACATCAATGCTAACCACTCTTTTTGCAAAGAAATTGTAATAACATGCTATCCAAAATTCATAAATCTGCCTTGCTTGTTGGCGTTACTATTAGCACGACAAAAACAAAAATTATGCACTGCTCTGGTCAACATCAGAAACAGTTTCCACAGATAACTGTTGAGCAGACAGAATTGGAGTGTGTGGAGTCATTCACTTACCTGGGTAGCGCTATTTTTGCAAATGGAGAAGGGACAGCAGAAGTTTTGGAGAGAATTGCTGAGGCATAGGGGGCAATGAGTATGCTCAAAGCCTAGTGGAGAAATCATGAAGTGCCCACCAATGTAAAACGAAGGTGTGTACCTTGCCAGTCTCAGACCTGTGTTACTCTATGGTTCTAAAACTTGGCCTCTGAAGGCAACCCATGAAAAGAAGCCGGATGCATTTGAACACAGAATGTGGCCCTGGATTCTTTGCAACTCATTTTGGGATTGATTGTGAAATACAAAAGTAAGAGAGCAAACTGGAATAGCAGAAACAGTGCCCACTACCATCAAAAAGACGTGCTTAGTGTGGTTGGGCCATGTCTTACGCAGAGCTACTGTAAATCTGGCAAAGCAAACTCTGTTGTGTCCTGTTCCAATGGAAAAAGCCTTTGCATGGAGTGTGTAAGACCTGTAGAGGAAAAGTCTTCAAAGACATTAACTGTCCGCCACCGTACCAAGTCCTGAATCAAAACGTTAACACGATTAAAGCCTGCTGGCTCGAACTATTAAGTTAGTTGGCAAAGTACCGAATGGTATTTGGAAATATGATCAACGATGCAGGCGTCATCTAACCGAGTGATCACTTTCAAGACAAATAAAAAAGAAGAAGAAGACAGGCTACGACAGGCCTAGAGGACGTTAGGTGTGTGGCAGTGAGCACTCCTCACTACAAAAGCCTGGTATGAATTTTTGTTACAGCAATGGATCACAAAAACACAATATCATTGCACAAGTTGGAGACAACATCAGGTTCATTCTATACAACCATAATTACACAATCTAGAAGGCAATCAAACTGTACTTTTAAGGATCAGTGTAACACTTAACATGCCCTTACTGGAAATTCTTCCTTTATTATGTCTGCAGCTTGGTCAAATGTAGGCTGTAGCATTTGACTGAATCTACACCTGTGAAAGTGAACAATATGTGAAAAACATAACAAGTATAAAAATGCCAAGATATCAAACTGTGTACTGCATGTGATATAGCTTACAACCAGCACCTCAATAGCACTTAAATTACAACTGACAACAGTAAACCACAGAAAAGTAAATCACACAATGCTCATAAACTTTGGAAGCTTCTAATGTATTTGGCACAGTGATTACTTTTCCTGGTAAGAAACTAACAGAGTTAGAATTTCAGATAACCCATGCTGGTTGTCAGATTGTTTGCCAACAGACGGACACCTGATTGAACAATAGGAACATTTATTGTTGAATAACTAAGGACCTTCCCACCATTTTTAATGAGCTGTTTCCATAAGTAAGAAGGGATTCAAGTTTACAGTTCAGGGGCTCAGCTTCAAAGTTGAAGTAGCCATGGCTACTTCCGTGCTTATCTCATTCACGGTACTGATCAAGAAGCACTAAGCACTATCATGCATATTCATTTCAGGTGTTTGTGCTTTACCTTAGACACAGTGACTTGTACCAAATTCCAATACTGTTCCTAGCAATGGCATATTCAATTTCTACAGCAACAACCTTCATTATAGTTATACAGCTGTCATAATGACGACGTTAATGAATATCATAATCTCAAATAATTACCTAACACCATTATGTATCTAACAGTACATTAAGACAGAGGAACTACTACAATCAGGAGATTTACAGGAACTGGTGTGCCATTTACTTACCAGTCAGCATAAAAATTAACTAAGACAACCTTGTGTTTTTCTGTGGGATTAAGAGTACAACAAATAAGATATTTCGTAATAATCAGGTAATAATCATGAAGAATATCTACTAAAGAACTATATACATAATTATTTAAAATCGACAGGGGCTAAAAGAACTCCAGTAATTTTGGATGTATTTTTGGAATTTGGGCTCGTTCTCATCTCTGATTTAAAAAATACATTCACGGCATAACAGCACACGGCTAAATGTTTCCGCAGTATTTCAATGGCCAGATCTTTCCTTGGTATTTAGAGCCGTTTAGATTGTAAATTTACACAAATGTGACGTGCAGAAACATACAACCGAGGCACGTGTGTCGTGAACAAAACAATGAACCAATGTTCCCTTGCTCGGTTTCTCAATGACAAGACATTAAAACATACTGAACAGGGCATTTAAATACAATTCAAACAACGCTCATGAAAGAATTTGCTGATGAACATAACGACATAAAGGGGTGTGCATTTTAATAATGAAAGCAGACAGCAGACCTCAGGTATGGTGAACATAGCCTGCCCTTGCATGTACTTTGAGGAAGTACGTTATCTGTTTCAAACGAAAACGTTCTTACGACTACTTACTTATTTCCTCGTCAAAATTTTGAGTCGTCAACTTCAAAGCTGCAGACGACACTTCATAAATAAAGAGACACTGTAAGAGAAAAGAAGAACGCTGCCATGAAAAACAAGAATTGCTCAACACGTTCTTACGACAACTTACGCTAACAGATCATACATTTTAAAAATCATCTCAATGGAAAACTCTGACTTCATCTCAAGCTAGGTAGCGAACACAAGAACATCCCCACTTACTAGAAACAGTAAATATCCAAGAGATAGTTTTGATAAATCCATTATAGAACGGTCCTCAGCACATTAAACGAGGGCAGCCAGAAAATTGTTCACATTCTGTGATACGGACAGTGTTTCTCTAACCTGTTGCATTGTTTGAGAGGAAAAGGTCTGGTAATGACAATAGAAACTGCTCTACACAACCATCTTGGAAGGAGGTGTTGCCACGTCAATGTTCACATTCAAACCAATATGAAATATGGCCGTCAATGAAAATATCGAAATAGACGCTTGTTGCGGTTAAATGCAGGGTGTTTCTAACGAGCACCAGTTTCATATAGCAACAATTATAAGTTGAAAATGGAAAATTATAGGCGAAATGAAAATGCACCCGAAGTATGCAGGCAGGGTGTTCTTATCTAAAGGACGGACGGAGGGCCGAGGCCGCCTGCGCTTCGAACCAGATCTCAGGGCTCCATACTTGATGCATTCTTTGAGCAGTATAACAGCTCCATTGAACTGGCTACAAGAGACTTCAAACAACCCTGAGAATTTTTACTGGCATAAACGCTAAACGGCTTCTAAACGTCCCGATGGACACCTAGCAGGTGCAGAAGTTTGTTCTCTAAATCTTGCCTACTCGTGTCTACTAGGGAGTCTGGCAGATGTGGCCCTTTTATACAAACCGACAATCTCTGTTAGTCAGCATGAAGATACAAAATCGCGAGAAAAGAATCATGTGTGCTGGTCTGAAATAATAACAGAACAATGGAGTGTGTCGTGGCAGGATAACTACAATACGGAAACGATACATTTGCAAAATTGCACCAATCGTGTTGTTAGTTACGCCACAGTTTCAGTTTTGTCTTTTTTCACAAAAAGAAATGCATCTTCTCTATTCAGCCTGAATTAATGATGTTCTACTAGTCCAATTGTGTTTTTCCTATCATACTGATAAGACAAGGAATTTGCACTCTTATTATACTCATTTTATTGCTTACACAAACTGGACACACTGCAGATCACGTTCATGCCTTCACAATTGTAGACAACAGTCACATTACGTACATCTTTTCTCTGAGAACACTTGTATTCACTACACAATATGTCATTAAAAAATTCCCTTGTTTAGTTCTTGTGTGTTTAATATGCTTTATGCTTTGTCAACTATTGCTTGCTTTGGCGTATAATGTCTACAGTTCAATTCCGGTTGATAAATTTATTCAGTGTGTGAAGATAATTATTGAGTTATTTACTCATGTGTCCTGGATTGTAAACAGAATCTAAAAGTGTGATACCAAGAGCCAAAAAGCTGGATTCTTGCACCTTTGCTTTTCTTTGGCTTGTATCAGTGTATAAGTCAGAACATCTCGATGTATGGATAATTGAAATAGTTGTTGTTTTGACGATACATATAAGTAACAGTACTCGAAAGGATGCTATACACAGCAGAAGTGGTTCTAGACAAGGCACCTTTTTACGCTGGCTTAAAGATTGTTAGGCAGTAGATGAGGTAGATAACATGGAAGCAGTTTTCCCTTCAGCAAATCTATTTGCATTAAATTAATATAAAAAGTTTCGTACACCATAAATGTTAATTGCTGACCGTGGGTTAAAAAGTTCAAAAACTGAAGCGACAATAAGGAGCTAACTGAAGTCCCTGTACAAAAATTAATCGATATCTTGAACTTGATTATGTCTAGCGAATTTGCAGCATAATATCTTCTTTCTGTGAAGATAAAAATATAAATTAAAAGTCCCCAGCAGGAAATTGACTGAATCGTCCCTTTCAGGAGAGACATTTCTGCATATTGAAAAATTGTGAATTTTTTCAGAATATCGTTAAAATCGATTGAACAACTTTGCTCGACCTGGAATGTCAAGGCGTTTTGGCAGCACACTCAGTCCCGTCGAGAGCCATCTCAGACCTTGGAGCTATAAACAATACGGTCTCTTGAGGGTTTCAAATTTTTAAGGGCTAGGCGAAATCAAGCTCAAATCATTTGAAACTTCTGCAACTACGATAAAAGATTTCATGAATGAGCGTCCGACAAGCGTCTTGATTAAAATTGTCTAGCATTGACAAAACATTTCGCGGACCCTTGTGAGGCCTGGGCCTCGGGAATATTTCCCGTCTACCCACTTCTCGTCAGTACTGTACAGACTGGATATGTAGTTCTGTTAGCAATACTCGAAATAGTAACTTTTCACTTGCGGTCAAGCGACATTACAGGCAAAGGACAAATTATGTGCACAATAGAGCTTTGGGCCACACACGTGTAAGCACAGTAATTGCTGCAGTAGAGGGCTGGCCCACTGGTGTGTTTAACTTCTATAAACTATCCTATTAGTGCTGGGAAGCACTATGGACCAGTCTTTGGTAAAATCCGGTCGTGGATTCGAACCCACAACCCACTCTACCGCTAAGCCACTGCTGCGGGTTGTTAACAATAAGATATTCCATATATACTGCATGCGCAGACGTATACTTGCATACTTTTAGCTAATATGTACGTTTGCGTTGGTGTTATTTTGTTCATGTTAGTATAAACGTTCCAATATTTAATATTTAGAGCTCGTGGAAACGACAATTAAATATTCTCAAGGATATTTGCGCAGGCGCGATCAAAACACGATAATGCGTTTAGATAGATTAAGGAAAACCTTATTCAATATACTATATAAAATTCTCAAACACACACAATAAAAGAAAATGCGTGACATGAAGGTGGCATTTTTTATTAATTTATCGAGAAAAATAATGTTGACTCGTTTTGCTTAATGACAATTTGCAATGTTTATCCACCGCAATAAATTATAATGATCAACTTTTGTAACTATGTCATTCTTAGCCAATAACAATACACAGGTCGCCTCTTCCATTTCCAGGTTTTGCATAACTGAAGACCAATGTTTTAATGTTTGTAGAGTTCTTAAGTCCTTGTAAGTGCTATCGTTTGGATATCCTTGACATGGCTGCAATTTTTCAAAGTTTCTCTATGTGTGTCACCAAAGAGAACATGGGGTTTCGACCAAATCATGAATCTATCTGGTGAATCCTATCATGAATTATTAAGATCGTTATGTTTATAAACCGAAGGTGAAATTTAGCAGATCGAGTGAACTAGTTTGTCTGGCTACAGACTGTTAGTTTCATGCTGCCAACATACAAAACCGATCAAAAAACTACAGAGGAAAGGACAAAAAAACCCAGTTATGTTGATTTGAAAGACTACAACTTATTATCTGTGCAGAGCTATTTCTTTGGACAAATGAACACGAATCAATCAATCCAACTTTTTCACATCGGCAATGACAATCTTTTTCAGCCTGAGATAATCAGGTTTGACTTAGACAAACTAATACTTATGCTGAGAGTTTAGTGATATGATAAGTCGGAGTTGTGCAGATTAATAAAAGTGTCATCTATTAATCTAAGTATCACGATTTGCAAACAATTTTGAAACTAAAACAATGAAATTCAATTTATGTTTGTCTGCATCTTGCGACAAAATGAAATGAAAAATCCTTAGACACTTAGCATTAGAAAGAATTGGGCAAAATTGTAGAGCTTAAAGAATGAAGAATAGGTGTAACGTATTTGCAAAGTAAATGTATTTATGAAGGTAAACAAATTTTGGCAGCGCATGAAGGCATAGAAAAGGTAATAAGTGTTATTTGGTATGACACTTATGGGAAAGCACTGTTTCTTAATTAATTTCTTAATTACTTGAATGGAGAAATATAACTCCTTGTCTACTCCAGTTTAAAGTCTCAATAATTTGTTCAGCACATTATCATAAAGTCATTTTTGCACTAATATATGCATGCATTTTGGGCTATGCTTTGTTTTTGTCATGACAAATGGACTTTGTACACCATATCTATACTTTTCACGTAAGGTGCCTTTTTTGATCAATAAGAAATGGAAATTAAACATGCGCATTTCATTTGTTGTCATGCATGTGACTCTGCTTACAGTGACAGTTTGTTTACCACGACGTCGCAAATTAATGACAATATTTGTTTTCTGCATCAAATTTCTGCTTCAGTGCTAGCACAGCTGATGCGTAAGAACATGACTAAGTGTGCAAAAGTCGTCATCAAAGAAAAAGACAAACAATTTCAAGCAGACCTTAAACAACACTGTCTAGCTTTATTCACATACAAATCTTAGCTAATTACTTAATCAAGTTGGGCTATCCAAAGACAAATGGAACCACTTTGAAGTATTTCTTTGCCGAGGTTACTCAAACAGTTAAACAACACCAGAAGTGTACAGCTACGATTTTATTGTTAAAAGCCAGAATACTGGAAACCTAAAGACAATGCACACCGAATGTCCCATATTAGACTCAGAGCTATCACAAAGTTGTACCGTTAAATGAAACATCCAGAAACGTACACAATTTACTGGCCCTAGAAGTTGTCAGAAGATTGTACATTTTTGCAGGGTCCTTTTTCTTTCTAGAATATTATAATATGTCTATTTTTGGTTCTGAAAACTAGCAAAATATTTCGGAAGTTTTGGCAAAGATTAATGTGGGGAATAGGCTCCTAACGTCTTCGAAGGACAGTCAAACTCGCTTTTTATTCTAATGTAATAGAAACTTTTAATAGTTTAAATTCCTGAAGCCAGATTGTTTGCAATAATCAAGTAGATAACAATCTTATCAATATCATGTATATATGTATGTATGTATTATACCTCAACAGACACAGTGCTTTTTATATATTTGTCAAAAGTGGGCATTACCACAATAGCTGCCGACCGCGTTCGAACTTGCAACCCTCAGACTCAAAAGCCAACACTCAAACCTCCGTACCATCACGGCACAAAGGTTTGGTGAAGGACATTCAAATTCCTTGGTATTACGAGACGAAACCCAGCCTTGGGTAAGGGGAAATTCATTAATTTTTGTGTGTTTCGTCTTAAGCCTTCTTCAGTGCCAGATATATGTAATACCTCAACAGACACAGAATTATGACGTGATGAAAGTTGAAAATTACAGACCTATGACAAAATTAGAACAATGATGTTTTTAAAATAATTTCTGGTATTTAGTAAGTAGTTTTTATGATGTAATATAAATATCTTAGTGTTGTATATAAGCTAAGGAGAAATTGTAGAGAAGTCAGTAATTTCAATTATGAATAGAAGAAGTTAGTTTTCTTTATGGTTCAATCTCGGAGCCATACTTGCTGGTAGCAGAGAGTGGTTGTATAGATTAAAACACAACACTTTTGGCTTAGTGTTGATATAAGGATTTAGTCTTCTCACATTAGGTTGTTTTTTGTATTGAAATGCGAAGAAAACGTATTACAAAGAGGAGTTCTTCAGCTCAGGTGACAGGGGAAGATGGAGCTAAAATCAACAACATGGAAGAGAGGCTGGAATTCTTGAAACAAGTAAAAACAAGAAAAAAGACAAAATTTACGAAGGAAAAAACTTACTGTTAGTATTGTTAGAAGATTTTCCAAGTCGAAGGAATGTTAGAGAATTTATGGCCAAAATTTGTGCTATTCAAAAATGCATATTGGATGCATTAATCGAAATGTCATCGTTTTATAAGAACATGGACGATTCTAACAATGTAAAACGAGTGGAGAAAGAATTGAATTCAATTGAAATGGAGTTTAGCAATTTACAGGACAAAGTGAATGTGTATCTAGGATGAAGCATCAAGTGTTTCATCTGTAGCTTCATCACGAGTGGCATCATTACAATTGGAGCAGTATGAGCTTAAAGAACAGGCACAACAATTGCGAGCTCAAGTAGAAGAAGATGAACGGCACTGTCAGGAACTAAAGGAAAAGTTAGAACGAGAGTTAAGCAGCAAAAAACTGGAGCTGCAGAGAAAGGAGGATGAGGCAGATTGTAAGTTAAGAGAACTTGAAGTGCAAGTTGAGAAGGGCCTAGGCATCGTTGCTGACAATGTTCCTCCTTTGAATGAGGAACATAGGAAGTCCACCGAGGAATCTCAAAAGAAGATTGGGGATGATTTGTGGAAGCAGCTAAAACGTGTCTCAATACCAGTCTTTTGTGAAGACAAGCGAGGCTACGAAGCATGGATGGCAGCTTTCTTAGCCTGTGTCGACAAAGCTCCAGACACTGCAGAATACAGGTTGCTTCAGCTGAGGCAGTATCTGTCAGGAGAAGCCCTAAAGGTTATAGATTCATTGGGGCATTCGGCTCTAGCTTATGAAGCAGCTAAAGACCGTCTGGAAAGGAAATATGGAGATCAGAGGCGACGAGTAGCACTCTGTTATGAAGAGTTAGAGAACTTTCATCCAGTACGTGAGAGTAATGCAACATATTTCGAAAAATTTGCAGATTTACTTAATGTGGCTGTATTAAATCTACAAGAGGCTGGGAGAGTTGAGGAGTTGAACCGTGGAACCTTTTACACAAAGCTTTTGAAGAAGCTGCCAGAGCCAATGATTACTCAGTATCAGAGATGGATATTCGAGA
>JANTCA010052439.1:0-17811 GCA_024741275.1 Chironex yamaguchii
CGACCTGTCAGACATTGCTGAGGCTGAACAGTCACCCATGTGCTTCCTGTCAATTGATCAACAGAAGGCGTTTGATCCGGTGGACAGGAAATACATGATTCGGTGCCTAGAAACAATGGGCTTTGGTCCAACTTTCCTACAGTGGATCACCACACTCTACAAAAACACTCATACCCGGGTGGCAGTTGCAGGTCGCCTATCTTCCACTTTTCCTTTAGGACAAGGCGTCAGACAAGGTTGCCCACTGTCACCCATGCTCTACATTCTGTGTGCACAACCCCTTGCAACCCTCATTAATAATGACGGGCGCATACAGGGATTTGTGGTAAATAATAAGCAAATTAAGCTAACACAATATGCAGACAACACCACCTTTTGTGTCAAAACCGCTTGCCTACCAGCCCTATGGGAAGACCTTGAAACCTATGCGCAAGCCACTGGTGCACGCATAAATCAACAAAAATGTGTCAGGATCCGATAGACACTCTGATAAACAACCACTAGGTCTCCAGTGGACCTCATCTTCAATCAAACTTTTGGGCCTCCATGTAGGCCCCGACCCTGCTAACAACGACCTCACTTTCCAGGGAAAGGCCGTTGTGGTATCCATGCTAGCGACGTCCACCTTGTGGTATGCCGCTAGCATCTTTCCCCCACCGCGATGCCTTCTAGAGGAATGTGACCGGCTGATCAGGGATTTCTTCTGGTCCAACAAAAAAGCCCGGGTGCCACGGGCTACTTTGGCCCTACCTCGGGCCATGGGTGGTTGGAATCTCTGCCATGTCGATCACAAATCCAAAGCCTTGATCTTGAATTGGATACCTAAACAAGTAGACCCCAAACTTTCTGGCCCATGGAAACATGCGGCAATACACATCTTAAACTGGTACAAAGATGCCAACCTTGGTACCCACGTTTTCTTTTGCCACCTGAGCAATCCTGCGATGAACAAGCTTCCCTCCTTCTATCAGCACTTGCTCAAACATTGGGCGGACTATCTACAGCCCAATACTCTCCCCCCTTCAAATATAAATCAAATAGCCGACCAGCCCCTCTTTGACAACCTTCACAAACACAAGGAGTTGAAACCTTTCTTTTACCCGGAATGGTGTGCCTCCAATGTTAATACAATCCGGAATATTATCTACGAAGTCTCCCCTGGATTTCTTCCACTACTTACTCTCCAAGAGATGATCATCCTGTCTCCCACATGGGTTTCCCAACAATACTATAAACTCCTCAAGGCCCTCCCTCCAACTTGGGTCGACGAGATCCGTACCCAACACCCCTCATCCAAGAACCAAGCCTCCCTGAACATAACCCTGTGCCCCAAAAGTCGTGTCAGGGCCCTCATTCAACTTACCACGAAAGACATCTACCTCCACATACTTTTCCGGGACCAAGCCCCATATCCCAAGGCGTCCACTTGGGACAAGGAGCTTGGGCAGCACACTTTAATATGTCTATACAAGAACCTTAGAGACCAGGGATCGGAAAGCAGTTACCCTCCTGTGGAAAATACTACATGATGCCTTACCCTTACACACCTGGCTATACAGAGCAAGGTAACTTCCCACAAAGTCGTGCCCTCTTTGCAAGAGAGCTGATGAAACTGTTCACCACCTTTTCCTGGTTTGCCCCATGATTCAGCCAGTATGGGAATTAAATAAAGAGTTGCTGACTCATTTGACTGACGTACCACAAGACTATAACTGGACACTATATAGAATTACTGCCAGTACCACCTACCCACACTTTGCACGAAATTACCCCTTCTTTGCACTTCTTTGCACTGCAAGACTGCGGTCTACAGGCCATCTGGGCCAGTCGCAACCAGCACGTTTTCAATGACAACACCACCACACCTGTAATTATTTTCAAAGAATTCTTGCGTTTAAATTGCGTCATTTGCACGCTAAACACAAAAATAACCTAGAAAATACCCCCCTCAAACCATGGCTGAACTCAGTCATCAAAATAACTGATGACAAGGTCCTCATTCAATGGGAAACACTGATTCCCGAGGACACCGCATAAGCCTCACGCGGCCCACTGCTTGAGGCCTCTGCGCTCTCAAGCAGGTCCGCTAGCAGGATTTGTAGTTTGGTTGTATTCCAAGGGTCCATTTGACCGTTACTAAAATCTGTAACAACATAAACGATTCATAGTTTAATCATAATGTTGGTAGACTTTGGACCCTCTACCACGCCTTTTAGCGACTCTTTGTAGTTAAGACACAGTTTATCACACAGTTCTTGTTATTTACATGTTTTCATTACCATTGTGATATCAAATGTATACGAAGTTGATTTTTTCTTTCCATGTTATGTAGACTGTTAAATACGTACGCATCTTATTACTGTTATGTTGACATTCACAAAGGTTGTAAGTATTTAACTGATTGAAAAATAAACGGTCGCAGGCATACGCCTGGATCAAATGGAAATAAAAAATTACTAAGATCACTCAAAACAGTTCTTTTGTGACATGAGAACAATCACTGAAGTCCCCTACCTTACTAGGATCAAATATAAAATTATCAGTACCCAAATCCCATACCACGCCCAACACCTTACTGATATTGCCCCCCGCATCTACACCAAGTGTCTCTTTTGTGTACAAGGCCTCAGTCTCGATTCCATTACTAGTGGATGTGGTGGGCTCTTCCATTGTACCGACTTGCTTAGTTAAGATGTGGTTATATATCTAGGTCGTCAACATAGAAATTTTCTGACAAATTCTGGATCATTTCGACGTACCAAACGATAGTGGGGGATAGCATTGAGAAGAAACAAACTAGAAATAACTCCAAAGACACAGCACATGAACCTCATTATCATCAACATCATAAGAAGCAAAGACAATCTCTATCTTCTGGGGTAATTTCTATATTGCAAAATGCCTTCTCAATATCTGGAACAAAGGCAATCTTCTACTCTCGGAATCTTATGAGAATGTCAAACAGAAGCAGATTTAAAGCTGGTCCTGCATGAAGACAATTATTTAAAGATGTATGCGAGGCACAAGATTTGGACGATAAATCATATACAATACGAAGCTTCGTCATCTCAGACTCACTCCTAACTACAGCTTGGTGAGGTAAATAATGGATTTTACTACATGAATCAAAGAGTTTTAACCTGCTCAACTATCCCTTCTCTCAGTTGCTCCTTTTTTGATCATAACTATCAAAAAGGTCAGGAGTTTTCTGCAACCTTTTCAACTGACCTTTCAGATGGATATTACTGTTATTGTAATTGCCATTGTCAGGGAGTTGTTTACGGCCAACCTTCCAGGGTAACTGTACAATAACTGTCAAGCAAGGCCTCATGCACACTATTGCGGTCCCTTATTCCAAGGAACTCAAGATCCCATAGCTTCTCAATCATGCAATCATGAGCTTCCTTACCAGAGAACTTACTGTTTAGAACAACTATGGAGTCAACACTTCTTACATTTAAGCATGTACTAGTATGAAAATCCAGAGTCCTACCTTTCAACAGCCCAGCCACTGTCCACCCAAGTTTTGTCTTGACAACAACAGGTTCACCAGGGTTCCTCCTTCTTGTTTCAGCATCCTGCAACTTCGAAACGAATCCATTCCACAAGTATGCCTATGCTCAATGTTTCCTGTTTAAGGGACATATCTGGATTCTAAAGGTCACATAAATGTTCATAATCAGACTTAACAGTCATAAGATGCTCACTATTTAACTTTGTAATGTCTACCACCAATGCATCTATGCTTACGGACTCACCACCCCGCAACAGATACAATGTTGCCCTTACGACATCTCTCTTTCTCACTTCATTGATTTGGGAACCAGATTTTCTATTAGCGAGCCTTTCCTGCATACATGCATGCAACCCTAAGCGCTCAACCACCCTCCGATCAATAAAACTACGTTGTGACCCAGTGTCAAACAAAATATGGCATTAGGGGTTTTCTTTACCCTTAAGTAAGGCCTGAGCAGTCTGAAGGACTGCTCTGGAATTGCTATTTACATGGCCAAGACAAGAATTCGTACTAGTAGCATTATCACTAACACTGCTGTCAGAATCAACCCTCTCAATCCAAATTCGATTTCCAAACTACTTCCATCTTAATTAATCAACTGAAACAATCTGTATTTGCATGAACTTTACAAAACAAACCTGAACGAGCTAATATCTGTAATAATTAAGCTTAAGTAAAACTAATTTTAGTGGTTTAGTAAAATAACGAATAGCCCCCCAAAATTAAAATCTACAATTAAATACTAATGGCTTATCATCATCAAGTAACAGGACAGACATCAACACTCCTACGACCCTCTGTTCCTCATCTCTTACTAGATGTTTATAATTTAATAGAAACGAAACATACATATTTAAATACACAACAGAGCTCAAAAGGCAATGATAGAAAATTGATTTTTTGAATTTCGCAAAAAATAGTGCTTATGTAACTGACAAAGTAAGTAGTTCTTTAATACATCGGCACGTCTGTATAAAAAAGCCTTCTGTCCATTAGAAAGTTAAAAAACTTCGTTCTTGGGTAGTTTGTCTTAAGTCGGTTTGTATTTGCTTTAAGCTGTCTTTTATTTGCTCTTGATACGTTTTGAATCATTTGTGTCAAAAAACTGGCTCTGTAATGTTGTTCGATTCACACATTATATTAGCACTTTTAAATTTAAGAGGCACTGACCGTGGATAACTGTCTGCTTGCAACAAAAAAAATGTTAGCAGGTTGACTTTGTAGTTCTGTGACTTTCTAAGGTCAGTAATTATACACAGGGCAATATGTTGGTAAACGTGCGTTTTAAATACACTTTGTCTACTCCTCGAGGCTTAAGTGTTAAAGATATCCTGACTCCAACTGATACATAAGTCGACTTCGGGTGTTTAGTAGCTATGGTAGTGAGACTGTCGTACCCTCATGTTCCTCGATCCTCGCGTCCCTGCCTGGCAGTCAGCTATCATCTGTGTCTCTCAGTAGCTGTAGGAGAGGCAATAACGTATACAACGACGTAAATTTGCAGCAAATCTGTCCCTTGATGACCGGTCTCATCTACTTCAATTCGACGCTTCCGAGATCACAATCATAACTTTACTTCTGCCCATCTACTCCATTCTCCTCACGTACAGACAACTCCCTCAGTACTGTCAAAGTAGTAGCTCATTTTACTGTTAAGTCTCCCCTTAATAGCAGATTCCGAACGATGGTAGTCCATGCCTTCCTCAGTTGCCTCTTTTTTAACCTTACCCTTTTCCTATATTTCTAAATAATCTATCTACCTATACTGACTTACCAAATGTATATATGCCGATGATACGACACAGAACTGGGCAAAGATTTTAAAAATTTAATGACTTTTCCTTAGAAGCTGATCTTTCTTCTCAGTACTGGGCGATTTGTAAACGACCCTATGTAACCATTGATAATGACTCAGTTACATGTATCATAAAGAATTAGTAATTCTGTCGCATAACTGGTACTAGCTAACTGATTAAACGATATTATGTAATAACAAAGTACGTGAATAAATCCGACTTTAGGGTTTGAGTTCGATCCTATTCGAGCTCGTGTACTTTTCCACTTGTTTGTCGCCAAAACGTATCTTATCTTCTCAACACGATAACAAAAACATGCTTACAAAAAATTGTTAGCTGTAATTAACAATACGTCCAACTACCTACAGGGTAAACAATTCTTGCTCGCGGGGTTTTCGCACCCAAGTTCCGAACTTAGCTTTGACAAAATGTTCAATCATCACAAGTTTCGCCTTCTGAAATTTCATCGCGCTCTCCTTTGCTTCACGGTAAGTTTTAACTACACTGAAGTCCTTTAAATGATCCTGTTGAGAGCAAACTTCTTTAAACAACCAAAACAGGGCCGCTTTGGAGACCCTGGAGGGAAGAGGAGCCGATCGTCCTCTGGTCAAACAAGCACCTGTCCTTCCATCTGTAATTTCCACACCCGCATCACCAATTGTCCAATTTACACTGAGGTTGTTTGTTTTCTCTGTCTCCCGACAAGCTGTGTATGCAGTCACCCGCCCAAGCCTGGGATGGTTGAGATAAAACGGGAGTGGGAGCTCAGCATCCAAGTCACTTTTGTGATTTAAACGACAACACAAAGCACGTGACAAATGTCCATGATCGTAGAGATAACCGAGAGTAATACTTTCCAAATAAACTGGGTCCATAATGTGACTTAGTAGTGCCCCTTGTAACCCTAAAACATTCCAACGACAGACCTTATCACTGCATGACATAGTACGTAGTCGCTTTCCTTGCAGAAGTCCATCCCAGGTCTGCGCACCTTCCGAGGGATCAATAGGGATTGTTCCTTCTCCGTCCTCAATTTTCGTCCTCAACAAACCTTGTTGCTTCGAAGTAAAGACAGGTGTATGATCTTTTGGTTGTTCACTTGCAGCTAGTAATGGTTGCCCCACCTCGTGAGGTGAAAATAGTGCACCATCTCCACACGGCGCTGTGCTGATGTACAGATGAAACGTTATTTCATCTTTGATCTGAAGTTTACAATTCAGACTCGACTTTACGAATACAGAATCAACACCAGCATAAAAATTCCTGATTTCTTTGTACAAAAATCGTATGAAGGCTCGCCGGCAAACGATTTCTGCGTGAGAATCATTCACTACTTTTCCTTCTAAACTCAATCTCTGTCCAGTGATGCAGCGATTTCCAGCAGCCAAACAAATCACTTTGCCTTCATCTTCAAAATTCTTCTTCATAACAATTGATGCAATGACTTTTCGTCCTGCAAATTTTTCTTCAATTTTCGATGTAAGACGAAGAAATGCAACATGGCTAAGTTGAGCTATTTTATCAAAGTGGGTTATTGATGCATTCAGGGCCGAAAAGGGTGCCGACAGTGACAGGGAACTTGACTCTGCTTGTTCTTTGAGAAGCATTCGAAGGGCTGCATCAGCAGCGTCCTTCTTGGCTTCCTTCATATTTGGGCCTGACACGGCTGGATACATCTTGTCTCCCATTTTAGCACAAACCAAAAATCGATTTTTCCCTCCTTTTCCTTCATGTAAGACTTCAAAACTCAAAATAAGAGAACGTTTCAATGCATATTCATTCAAAGTGCTAACGGGATTACCTGCTAGAGCTCCAAATGTAACATCGGACAATGCACTGATATTTGTTGTACTAACATCACTCAGAAATGGGCTGCTGGGGCATGACATCATAGAATTGTCCCCAGCAATCTTTCTTTGCGACTGATTTTGTGATCCTGGCATCACACCCTTAAGTCTTCGAGAGTAAGGGCCAAGCTTCGACGGACGTGAAATATGTACAGATGTGCATAAAGGAACCTCAGACTGCTCTTTATCGTCCATTAGCGGCTTGTTTATATTGCCAACAGCTGGCTGTTTAAAGTTTCTGTGAACTGCCAAGTCATTATGATTGAGTTTCCAAGAAGGTGGGCGATGTGTTACTTTGCAAACAAGTCCTCGATCTTGTAAACTGTACAAGCAAGTATTCAACTCAACATTAGTGTTACGGCCCAGGCATCTCAAAATCTCACCAGATGAAACTGGTCTTTGGTATTGGCTTAAAAAGGACAATATTTTATCCTCTGTATCTGTTAAATGTGGCCCAGCGTGATCCCATGTGTCACACAGCGAGTAATGTATCTCTGTCGCAGACCGTTTTCTCTTCCAAAGATGACATCCAAAAGCTGCCCTATTTACCACCACATTAGGAGTATGTTGCATGTTTCTTTGTGTTGGCTGGGAACAAAGGTCGTATTGTGAGGAGTTGCTGAAAGTCGAAACCATCATGTGTGGTGCCAATGGGGGAGCATTACGGCTTTTAATGGAACTGGACGCCTGGGTGACTGGGACACGAGTTTCATGTGTAGTGGCATGTACAACTGACATTCTGGGTGGGTTACACACGCAATGCGAGGCTGAAGAAAATACCTTGATGTCACAACAAGCTTCGTGCTGCTGCTCAGATCTCAAATCATCCACCAATTGCATACACTTAGTCTGTTCCCTATTCCTGATGAAGGGACACAGACGTCCTTGGTACTTTCAGCAGTATCATCATATTAGCAGCAGTGTAGTATCCGACACGGTGGTCAAAAGTCTCCTTGCAGTCTTGATCCAAGTCCTCAGAGTTAGTGCAGCATTTGGTACTTTTCTGTTTGCCAAAACAAATTGACCGTTGGTCTTTATGACTTCTAGTGGGTGCACTCCTTGGTATGATGAAAAACGCCCATAGCTACAAATGGAACATATTATATGACAATGTATTAATTCATTTGATAAAAACGCTAAAGGATAAATAATAGTTACAAAAAAGTCTACCAACAAAGATTGGTCTATTGTGTGTCAATTCCTCAATTTCTGATTTTCCACAGAGCATCCTTCCAGTTTTAGTAAGTAGTCCAAGTCGTCTACATGTGCCCAGAACCGCCGAGTGGGGGCAGCAAGGGAGGCAAACTACCCCAGGGCCTCAACGTCTAGCCGCCTCATAAAGTAAGAGCAAAATTTTTATTCGTTGTCGAATGTGAATTTTCAGCATACCAGAAGGAAACTAACTCTAAAAATCCGAAAAGTTGCTGGACTGGTTTTTTTGGACAGGAACAAAAATCCACACTACACACATAAGGCCTATCCAGGAAAATGGAAGTTTAGCGTTTAAATAGAAGAGATTTACCTTAGTTTCTGTCTCTCTAATAATTGCAACAATATTTTTTCATATTTTCGTTACAGGCAGACACGTAGGAATCAAAAAGGAGAAGTTTACATGGTGCATATAGGTTCGAAACTTCGGATCGAGCCAAGATGACGGATAATCGTTGCACTGGTCAGCATGTTACCACACTGACACTCACGCACGTAAATTTTCACTCGAGATGAAAAATTACTGCCCAAGAGAACGGACTGTTAGGATCCCATTGCTACAATTCCATTTTTTAGTTGTGGTCAACTGATTTTCTTTGCTTGAATTGCGAAAAATACAAAGAGACTTCACGAATTCAGCGGCAGCGCCGCCATTTTGGAGAGTTTGCCCAATCATTGTGAAAGCTCGTGCAACAGACAGGGGAGAATATCCCGTTTGAAATTCATGAATGCCTCAGGGAGTTTCAGCTGGAAGACAAGGTCATGACCATGACCACAGATAATGCCCGGCCATGATAAATGTCTGAGTATGTCTGGAGTTGGTATTTCACTAGGGTGCTTTGTGCACAACTTAAACCTTGCAGCACAGAAGATGCTAAATGTTAGAGGAGTATCAGTCCTTATGTGTATCATCAGACCTGTAATCACCTATTTCAGAAAGTCCTACCTCGCTAACATTGTGCTGAAGGAGAAGCAGCTGGCTCTGGGCCTTCCTTGCAATTCCCTCATCCTGGATTGCCGGACAAGATGGAATTCAACATTCCTAATGACTGAATTTGGTATGGCGCAAGAGCCTAGCCTGCTAGCTGCAGCCTGTGAATAGAGGATGTAAGGCAACATCTTCCCTTCACAGCCTGAGGGGCACCCTTGGGCAAGGTGTAGTATCCTTTTTTGGCCTCCCTGCCTAGGCTACAGGTGAAATCACTGGCAGCAAGGTGATGGATGTCTGCCTTGGGCGCCAGATACGTATTAATCTGTGACGGCCAGGTAGGCATGGTGCTCAGCAGAGGTCAGACGCAGTCTGTCAAATGGTGAAGGCATTTTAGGCCAAGTTAATTGGCCATCACGTTCATAGAAAGTAATAGCAGATTACCATAACTATTTTCTGCTATAAACCATAAAGCATGGAAGATTACTCAAAAACAACCAGCAGATCATCAGACATAATGAGGACTCCTGGGGTTATGCCTGATGTAAATGCTACCAGGGAAGGGAGCTGGGTTGCTTCAGGGAGCTACCAGTTATGACGGGGGATGTCTCAAACCAGTCTTGGGGGACTCTCCCTGCCGATGGTAGACTTTTGGAGTTCCTTCAGCTTCTTAAATGAAAGAAAGAAGATTCAAGAAGAACCAAAGACTACACATTGGAACGTGGAATGTTCGAACTCTCCGACAGCCAAGAAAGCTACAATAACTAATCCAAGAATTGGCACATCTTGATGTGGATGTGCTTGATGCGGAATTGGGGCTTTTGGCCTTGGCACTAAGTATGAAAATGGTGAAAGACTATAAGAGCTGTGTAGGTCAAATTACTTTGGACTAACAAATACTATGTTCCCTCACCATAAAAAGGAAAAGATAAACATGGACCTCTCCAGACGCCATTACTCAGAACCACGTCAACTACATAGCAATCAGCAAGGCTTGGCATACATGTGTTTTGGACTCAAAGAGTAGACCAGGAGCAACAACTGGCAGAAAATGGCGACATTAAACAACAGTATACTGTTGAGACATACAACCATTTCCAAACGCTTCTAGATAGCGTAACTGAAGAAACCACCCCAAACCAGCTATGGGAAAATATTGAGAAGGTTTATAAACAGGCAACTGATAGTACTTTAGGGAAACCAAGAGGTTGGTGAAAAAACCATGGATCAGAACGGAGACACTAGTTGGTGGATGAGAGAAGAACTGCACACAAGTTAAACAACATGGAGAGACGGAAACATCTAGATGAAGAAATACAACGGAAGTTAAGAAAAGACAAGAGAGAATGGCTGAACAAACAATACAAAGTAATAGATCAGTTTGGCAGGAAGCACGAATAAAAAGCCCTTTACAAACAGTTCAGAAAGGTAAAGAACAACACCTTCAGGAGTAAACAGATTTGTGTACAAGATAACAAGGTAGACCTCTGACAGATCAATCAGAAGTTCTTGCAATGTGGAAAGAGTATGGTTCTGAGCCGTTCAGCAAGCCTCCAAATGAAAACTCACCCCATCGACAACACCCTACTCATGACAATGTGAACAAACCACCACCTTTGTTAAGCGAAGTGGAAGAAGCTGTATGCTTGATTAAGTTAGGAAAACCACCTTGCTTAGATGGCATCCCTTTCGAGCTCATCCGCCATGGTCATCAAATCGGATTAAAAGCCCTACATGTTCTTTGCTGTAAAATGTGGAATAGCCAGACAGCTGGAAAAAGCAAGAGTTTGTTGTCCTACATAAGAAAGGTGACACAAAGGAGTGCTCAAACTATAGGACAATCTCATTAATCAGCCATGCCAGCAAGATTCTGCTACACATACTGCTGAGAAGAATGAGGAATAAAATTAAATCTGAACTACCAGACGAACAAGCAGGGTTTGATCAAATAGTAATTGAAAAAATGAACGACATGAATTCAAAGGCACTATTGACTTTCATAGACTACAGCAAGGCTTTCGACAGTGTTAGCCATTCTCAACTATTTGAAATAATGAACATGGGTTTTCCTCCTCGCATTATGGCACTTTTAAGGTCTCTGTACCACAACCAAACAGCAGTCATCAGATGCAATAACTCCAGAACAAAGGGATTTGGAATAGAAAAGGGAGTCAGACAAGGTTGCGTATTATCCCCACCTTTTCAGCATATATACGGAGTCAATCATGAGAGAATTGAACATTGAGAATTTCGGTTTTTGTGTAGCCGAACTGAGCAACGTCCGTACACATATGACACTGTTCAGCCACAGTAAAGCTGAAATGGCACAACTCTTAGAAAGAATCAACAAAGCTGGAGAGCAGTGCTTACTAAAATTAAATGCCAAGAAAACTAACATCATGCCCAATGGCAAAATACTACCTGATGCAACGATAAGCGTAAACAACGAGATTATTGAGAATGTCACTTGTTCTAAATATATAATGAGTTCTGTAAAGACAAACTATGGTGATTGCTCAGGAAGGCACGAATGTTGGAACTCACAAATCTATGGAAGGGCAGAAGTTTACCATTGCAGTTGAAAATGAAAATTGTGAAATCACTTGTGTGGACAGTTATGACATATGGAGCAGAGGGTTGGACAATTAAGGAAAAAGATGAAAAGAAGATCAGATCGACAGAGATGTGGTTGTGGCGACGAATTTAGTATAAACTGAACTGAGAAGCAGTCGGATAAGAGCATTCCTGAGGAGCTGGGGGTCAACGGGGAGCAACTTGGTGTTGTTATGAAGAGAAAGCTGACATACTTTGGTCATCTATGTCGACCAGGTGGCTGTGAACTAACCAGAAGAGTGCTGTTTGGTAGTCTAGAGGGTCACCGAAGCAGAGGAAGGCTCCATCGGCAGTATGCTGATGACATCAGCAGCTGTACGGGGAGGAGTATGAACTGTATGCGGGTAGTGGAAGACAGAGCGGGCTGGAGGGTAATTGTCCAAAATGCTTCGGAGACAGCCAAAGGTCAAACTTGACCATGTCGAGGAAGAAAAAGAATGATTGAATGCTTAGTCCAGCAATACCCTGCTGTTGTGGCATCTAGCCTAGATGATAGGATCAAAAAGAAGGAGTAGTTCAAGAAAGCACACAAAGCCTCAGACAGTGACATGGGAAAGATGGAGACATTTCTGCAGGTTGCAGGACTCCTGTACAAAATGTCAACTGCAATGAGCAGCAAACAGAAACCCACTGAAGGTACGATCCTACCAATGCTGGAGAAACTAAGAGTCCACTTCAGGCCCAGTGAGGAAGATGATCATTGCACTGCAAATTTGAAGGCTTCAGTGAGGGAAGACTTGGCACAGAGGTACAAAGATAACATACACCAAGACTTCCTAGAAGAAGCGATGACACTTGACCCCAGATTTATGACCTTCATGAAGAATGAATCTGTCTGGGAGAGACTATGCAACAAGATCACCTCCAAACAAACCATCAAGGAAGAGCCGGATGATAATACTGAGGTCCAGTGGGAAGTGAAGGTGCAGCCCACAGAAATGGAGAAGGAAGTAAAGGTAGAGCACCAAGGAAGATGGCTGCCCTTTGAAAAATCTTCTTGGATGATGATGAAACAGAAATCATTCATGTAAAGCCACCAATTCCCGTTTGCGATCGAGTGCTATCTGATATTGAGAAGTATTGTCACAGGCCGAAAATCAAGTCCATAGAAGATGCAGGAGAGTTCTGGAGTAGAAAGAGCGAAGAACTGCCCTTCTTGGCAAACTTGGCCAGGCAGTATATGACTGTCCAAGCAACAAGTGTTGCCAGTGAAAGAATCTTCAGCACAGCTGGCGCTGTTGTCAGTGCTGAGAGGGCTTGTCTTGATCCTGAAAATGTGAACATGATCATCTTTCTCAAGAAAAACCTGTAATTTATCATGAGATACGGACATCAGAAGATGAAATGGGCATCAGAAGCAAACAAAGGTCACCTGTATTTCCTCAGGTGTCCAGGTGATAAGGTTACTTACCTGTGTTCCTGCCTGTACAACTTTCTCAGAAAGGGCGTGGTAGCTCTGTGTTAGTGTGAGAGACTCTGCAAGACTTGTATCCCAGTGCATCTTTGATTTTTAAGACAAGTTTGATAGTGTAATTTGTTGTATTTCATTTAATAAAGTGCTCAGTTCTGTTAGATAACAGCTGTCTGAATACTTTTGGCGGTTAATTATGCATTAGCATTTAGCAATGAATACAGAATTTAAATACTAGATAATGCAAAATTATCCTTTACTACACCGTAAATCATATGCTACTAATAGTAGGTTAGAGTAAGGCAAGTAATACTGTAAAGAATAAGGACCTGGACCTGAACCTCTGGACCTGGACCTGGACCTGAATGAGCCGAACAGGTACCCTAGTTGGGGGAAAATTACTGAGATTAAAATGACAGAAAATCAAAGACGGTGAGTCCCACCTTTGACTAATGTATAAGGTTAGGAGGTCCAGCCAACTGAAGAAAAGCTGCATAGAAATGATGTTGTAAGTTAAACTCAGTATATTGAAACAGCAGAAGAACACTCGCCCTCAATAAAGGCCAAACAGAAATGCATGCCCTTGAGAAAAATGAAAAACCTGTTTCAGGGCCTGAATGTCAAGAAACATTTCCTTGCAGCTGGGAAAGACTTGACAATAATGACAGAGACAACATTGCTGCCAATGGTCTCCCACCAGACCCTGAGAGGTTCCCACGGAATCAATGAGCATACTGATGAGAATAATGGAGAATCAATATGGAGGGGCTGGAGGGGAAGAATGATACCTGTAAAGAACCTTTTTATATTGTGTATTAACAAAAGCCCACAATTTCAAGCACATACTGTATTAAGCCACCCAAAAACGAGCTAAAACAATTGGCTAAAACTTTATGTTAAAGTCAAATCTCACCAACAGAGCACATGCACATTACCAACTATGTTAAGTCGAAAGATCGCTAGTGCCATTTGAAAGGCAGTCCAGCATCGATTACCAATATCACAAGAGGGTTGATGAAAAGCAACAGCGGGAAATACTTAGATGCTTATTGTTCTTTCCAATAATCGTCAAGCCTGACAATTACTTCTATTCCTTTTTCACCATTGTAATGGCACTGCTTGCGTATTTTGTGGAGAGGAATTTTTGTCTATCAACCGCCATGTCTGGAGAAGTAAATCTAATATTCAACTGTATAGGAACTTTAACTTGGATAATTCCATTTCATCCAATTTACCAGTAACTTCTTCTATGACACAGGAATCAAATATACTTCATCATAAACAGTCTTTTGCTAATTTCAATCATCAAATCTATGATAACAAGGATCCTCTAGATAACAGAGATGATAAAAACCACCCCTCAAAAAATGCAGTTGATAAGCACACATGCCTCTGTGGGAAAATAAGCCGTGCATTAAGAGGTCTTCAAGCCCACAAAAGACCATGCAAAATTTTAGACCATGATGATTTAAAGGGCCTACTTAATCCGTCTCTTGAGAGTAACAGAGCTGATTTTACAGAGAATTTACAAGATTTTGTATGTGCAGGGGAAGCCATGACGTCACGAGCTTAGTGATTGTTGCTAAATGGTTCAAAACAAGCTTATAATGGCTTCAATATGCTTTGCGTCCTTTGCGTCTTCATCAGTATTGCTTTGTTTACGAAGTCTGCTTATCTTTCTGTATACAATTTTGGTCAGACTTTTTCAAAATAAGGGTGGTACAGTGTTTTGCAGCGGAATGTAATCATAACAGCGAGAGAGAATCATGTGAAATGCTTAGTTTTCCATAAAAGAACCCACGAGCCCTGAAAAGGTGGATTGATTTATGCAGGTATGTAAATAATCATAGCTATATGAGTTTTACGATGCTTTTTTGACATTTCCCGTCTCTTGAAACCAATTTATGTCGATGCTAACTACAGAGAATTGTTTTTGCTATCTGTTTCGTCACATTTACAGTCTCTTACCAATTTATGCTGTTGGTAACTACTGCGATTTGTTTTGCATCCATAGACTGGCTGACACCAACCTAAGCAAGAGTGCAAGGTTATGTGGTTGTCATTTCAAGAAAATTGATGGGTTAAGGGAACCCATACCATCAATTGTCAATTACAATAAGTATAAACGTTTTCAGTTTGAGAACCCAGAGAAAAGGTAAGCTGGAAGTAAATAACCTGTCTTTTTGATGTTATTTATTTGCTACTGTTTACAACAATGTACTTTCAATGGTCTGTTGACTCTTGCTTTTATTTTCAAAGTAACTCCCTGATTTCTCAAGATTGATTTTGGGGATATAAGCAGTGCCAAAAGAGGGGTCAGTGGAGGGACCCTAGCCCCATTAATTGCAAGTAAAGTAGTTTTTGTTTTGGTTAAGAAATTCTGATAAGCATAATTTCAAACATTTGTAAAACCCTGCTTGTCACATTCCCACATAGAGGGAAAAGGTGTGTCTACAGAAATGGAGAGGCTTATTAGTCAAGCATGTCTTTTGTATTGAGGATTTATAAATATTTGTGTTCTGTGGTTTCAATTTAATGGTTTGTTATGAAGTCTTAGTGCACTTATAGCAATCCAGCCCCTCATTATAACAATTCTGGCTCATGTCCATCTAAGTTCAGTGCAATTAATCTGGTATATAAACTTTCTTATAAGACAATGTCCTGAATTCATCCCTAATTTGATGCTGTTATGCTCAGTGCTGTTGTGTCATGACTACACCCTGAGACTATCCAATTTGGATCTTCAAAATGTGACAAGTACAACAGAGCCTGTCTATCCATAATAGGTCTGCACAGTCCCAGCGGATGCTGCAACTCATCAACAGATTAAGCTGAATTGCCTAACTACATTTTCTCTTTTCTCCCAAGTCAGATAAGTGCCATCAACAATGCAACATCATCCACAAAAGATGCAGAGCAAAATTTAAGACAGTTGCGACATTATAAATGCACTGCTTTTTTGTCATGTTGTTGGCAAAAGCAGGGATTAATTTCAACAGCAAAAGCCTAAAGAATATCTTCTTTTCTTTTTGTAGGGCACGAAAGCAAGACTGTACAGCAGCTGCCATGCCATCACCATCTAGAGCACACAGCAGTAAAGAGACATCGGTGTCAGTTGTTTTTCCTGGGGCTTGTTCTGCAGATGAAAATCCACTTGAAAGAACTGTACAGTCATTAAAAACTGAGAGGATTTGTTTACAGTATGAGCTGGACAATCTCAGAAGTGGAAAATCTTCAAAGTGAATTAAGGCTGAGCAGGTCACGGTTTTCTTATAATCAAATCAAATTAAATGATTCCAGTTTCTGAGATTTTGCGGAGTAGGGCACTTGACTTCCAAGATTTTGTTTTCGTTCACTTTGCTATCTGGAGATCCCCCAACCATGCCACTTTCATGGAGGAAGACACCCGACTGCTGAACACTGAACCCGGTTAATAGCTGGTATTGTTCAATAGCCACTTTCTCATGCATTTTTCCCCATTCAATGGCTTTTATGCCCGATAAGTCATATTCTCCTAGTAGTGTTCTTAAAAGGAACTTCGGTGGTTGTCTTTCCGCTGTGCAGACCTTGATTACTTGTTTAATGTTACTGGCAGTTAGTCTTCCATGTCTAGATAATCCCCACAATGGGTTATGGGACTGTCCTCTAGTCATTTCCTCTACAAGGTGTATCTGATCTATAGTAAGTTTCATCTCTTCAATAACAAATTCAACTATGAAATCAGCTTTTACAAATGCTGGACTTGAGATTATTTCCTCTACTGTCTTGCAAGGCAGTGATGGTGTCACTTCTGGTGCAAAAAGATAGTTCATCATATAGGTAATTCCTATCATGGGCACCAACAGGAACTTTCAGTGCTTTAAATCTTTTTTGGGGTCGGAATAACTCCTTTACTGTCTGCACCGTTGTTGGGCCTTCCTTTTGTGTCCATTTGCAAGTAGTATCTGTACAGGATACACTCTTATTTGCAAATACCAAAACTGCTGCCATGTGGTTACATCTAAACTGTCCACGTGGACAAGCACAGGATGTCTTTTGTAGCTGACTGTCTAGCCAAATCTAAAGCAAAGGATGAAAAACATACACCCAAGTACAATTTGACAGTTAGGACTATCTATATTCAGTTCATTTATTTCAGAGTGTCATAGAATTGGAGCTGAGGGTAGGCACAGAATGAGCTTAAATCCCCAACCTACGTAGCTCCAAATGAGTAATTAAAAGCCAAAATAGGTACATTTTCATTCAACATGCTACTTATGTTTACCAAACCCATGAGAGAGAACATTACCTTTACCTTTAAGTGAGTTTGGTAGACTAAAGGGAAATTTGAACAATCGTTTTGTGGTACAAAACTTGAAAATCGCCTTGAAAATTTGCAATATTGCGCTAAAATCATACTTAAAAGCTTTTTTTGTCTGACACTCCTCAGAGTATGAAACGTCAGGAAGGAAAGTATATGTATATGGCAACCTATTTATACAAAACATGTA
>JANTCA010052450.1:0-17805 GCA_024741275.1 Chironex yamaguchii
ATATTTCCTCAAAAAATACACTCTTCAATTAAAACGTTTCGACATTAGTCTTCATCAGTTATATAGATATAGATAGATAGATAGATAGATAGATATATAATATGTATATTTGTGTAGTGTAAATGCGAGCTAAACCATTCGAGAACCTTTAACAAGCGAGTTGACTTAAAGGTAAGAATTCAAATGACAAACATCTGTGGCAAATTTCAGTCACTGTCCGACACTCTAGTAGCACACTGTTTCCTTTCATGCAGTGCTTGAGAAAGCCAAATTATTTTTTAGTTTCAGTAAGTGAACTGGAAATCCCTAATATAGGGCGTGATTAAGAAAGACAAACGGCCTATATATAAACTTTGGCGACGTTTGTTTAAACTGTTTCTTTGTTCTGCTGAGTGTTTCGATTCTGGGTTGCTTTCTGAACTGATTCTACTTGATGCACAACCTTAAGCTCCAACAGAACCAAGGAAGTCCATATCCAACATAGCTCAGTATTTAACAATGCTATTCTTCAACTACCAAACCCGTTGTTTCCATAAACACACTGACCTGCTAGATTGTCAAACGTAGGATGGTAGGGTCTAAGTCATCACCAATTACACCAACATGTGGCATTCAGCATCGACATTTCAAAACCTCTCAGTTCTCCAAAATTCTGACTTTTTACTTGCAAATCTCAGATCAGTCGAACTTAACTTTGCTATTCCAAATATAATGGCAAGTTCCGTTCTTTATCACAAAAATATCTCATAACTCTAAACATCCTGTTCTTCCAAAGTTATGATTTGACTACAGTAAAATCCACCATACGATTACACTGTTAATACAACCAATCCGTTATTACAAGTACCGACCACACGTAGGAGTACTCAGTTGTTATTCAATTTATAAACTTACCCAGTTGATAAGACAAGTCAAAATGTTTCGTGGGGCTGGCCAATTAAAGTCGACAGGGTTGTCTTGTATTAAGAACAGAAATTGAAGTATGAGTATGACCACCGGGACATCGAACCCGGGTCTCACATCAGCAAATCTGATACCTCTCCTACTGAGCTAACAGCTCAATAGGAAAGGTCCAAATGCTATAAGTCATTGAACCCCGATCATCTACCCCTGTTATTGGGCAAGTTGCATGTGTTTTGTGCCTACACGGCATCCATTTATCACCGTCCGCATTAATTCCATATAGAAGTCGATAGCGTGGTCTTGTGTTAAGAGCAGAAGTTAAGGTGTGAGTATGACCACCGTCGCTTGTGCAACATACACACCAACAAACAGACACCCAGTAGCAGGGGTAGACGATAGGGGCTGAATGACTAATAGTCTTTCCGCCTTCCTTATTGAGCTGTTTAGCTCAGTTGGGAAGGCGTCAGATTTGCAGTCGTGAGAGCCCGGTTCGACTCCCGGGTAGTCATACTCGTACCTTTGTCATTGTTCAATGAAAACAGACACAATCTGACAAACAATAAAGCATTGATAATTTAATAAATGTATCAGGCAAAGGTGTTAGTGCAAAAGATTGTAGCAGATCAAAGGACAGTTTACATTTTTTACAGTAAAATGAAATTTTAAAGCATTTGTCCTACTCTGTTGTTGCGACCACACTGTCAAAACCATTTAATTTCTACGGCCCGTATTGACGATATTACACTATGATTGCATTTTACAATTTGCAAGTATTTACTTCAGTCTAGTATTACATTTCAACATGCTGGGGGCATACCAGCTGTTTTTGCTGTACAGAACCCGATGAAAGAATAAATTCTTAACTGGGATCTAACTTACGATTAGTTTTGTTCGGTGAAAATCGGTGAAAATCGGTGAAGATCTTTGATTCCGTTTACCATGGGAGTACGTGGAGAACAACTGCGTGGCTTGAAAAGCCAAAATATCTCACATGTTTATTGTAAAACATGAACACCTACACAAAAAAATGTGATTCGCCTCAAACAGCACACAACAGACACGTCCTAGCTTCAGAAAGGAGTGAGACAAGGCTGCTTTACTTCTCTATTACTGGCCATTACAGTTTTGAGAACAGATGATGAGGCAACTACAGATCAATGATAGTGAAACCGCTGTGTGCAAAAACTAGACTGTAAAATACCCAATACGTCTATGATACTACTATTTTGGCCCAAGGCAACAAATGCCAAATCAAATTACAGAAATTCCGCTCGAAGAATTATTGCTTGGAAATTCACAACATAAAAATCAAATATATTGAGGTATATGGCCAAATACCTATCGACCGACTGTAAAGTGACAATATGAGGAAAGTGTTAGGTCAGCACTCCTTGGATTCTTGATCAAAGCAGACATTGACATTCAACATGAAGTAATTTTTTTCTTTGAATAGCTCGGTGTACCAACGTAGTTGTCTCAGTGTATGACTTATAACAATACAGAATAAATCAGTAGTCTTGCATAAGGGAACAATCAGGGTCTTTGAACTTTGGCGTAATTGAAGAGCGGTCATAGTTAGGTGGACAGAACAAACTACCAATGAGTGCATCAGATCCAGGATGGGAGTATTAAAGAAGATTAGGTTCTTGCAAAAAGCTAAGAGATGGATGTCAAATAGATGGATAACATTGTAAAATTGATAGAAACTGGTGGAAGTGCTTAAGAAAAAGAGGGAGAGAGTGAAAGAAAGTAAGACAGAAAGAAGGAAAAAGGGAAAGGAAGAAAGAGAGAAAGGACGAAGAAGGAAAGCTCGCGATCACACTTCTGGTTTTGACATGAAGAATTTTGGGAATATAAATCAAAAGAGGAGTGTGATTTCTTAACTTTAAATACTTTTCTATTGCTTCCGACGGTTTTAATAGTTTGTGTCTTTATAGCACGCTAAAGTTCAATCAACGCAGAATTTTCCTTCGAGTCAATTCTACTTTCTTTGCTACAGACCACAAAATTGACTACGGTTAGATACGTTAAAATGCGTGTGTCACAACTTAACTTCAATGGTGTGGCAAGAGGCCGTGGGACTAATACCTCTCCACATATTTCAGAAGATAGTCTTTCAGGTTTTTTCATAAGTAAATAAGACAATGATGGGGTATCGGGCGAGGCCTTATGAGCAAAAGTAAAGGACAAATTTTATATCCTCTTTCAAGAAATTTCATTCAGATGATCATTTATGTTTTCATCCAAGACTTTTCGTCAATGCGAAAGCAGAGGGTGTGTCTCGATCTCAAGACTACGTCATCTCAATAATCCCCTACTTAATCTAACCTGGGCCGATGTGGGTTCACCCATTTTGCAATGAAGACTACTTTATTCACTACAGATCAACTTTAAGGGGGCTGACATTGCTGAACGATATTAAAGACTTTAATAATTAATAGGATTTACCTGGAGGCATACCTTATCGTTGAGGACAATGATATTCTCCCTTCTTTATACTTTCATACTGTTGGAAGACGAAGAAAAGTAAGCACAGTTGTCACTTTAACGAAAAACTACCGAACGTGTATCAAACACTGGAATTTGCATTTCTGCGCTGACGACAATTTTCGGCACCTCTAACTAGACGTAGAACATGTAATGTTTACACAAGACTTAAACCATCCATTTAAGTGAAGTCTGGTGACGTCTTACCTTTTTGGAGTACAGCATTGCCGGAATATCAAACAAAAGGTATTCCAGAATTTCTGGAGAAACCAATTTTGCAGTGAAGCATCACTTTCAAAACCAAGAGTACACTTTCCTCTCAAAATAACAGACTTACTCGTTTTAATACTCTGTGCTTTCTGGGTTCAGCCATCTTAATTTCTCAGAATTGGGGAGGGTGTGAAGTGAAACAGAGGCTGTCTCAGTTTGAAGCTTTTACTCAGCTGTTAACGATTGAAAATGGAGGACGGTATCTAGGGTTTGAAGAAATAAATTGGTACGGAATATTTTGTTTCAAACCAGCACTGGCTAAAAGATCGCGATTTTAATGAAAAGTTTTTTGATGCCTGAATTGCATCTGGACAAATATATAGATGCATAATTTAAATCCGACAATGGAGCGGAGTCATCGTACATTGATAATAATATTTCAACAGTTGCCCAATTCCTCGACCTCTCTCATCCTGAACACAAGATGAATTTTGTGAAATTGTGGTCTCGGTACGTGGTCGTTGTTGGAAATGCAGGATAGAGCTATATGCTGTAGATAATCACTTGAATATGGAGTTAGGCAAAGAGAAGTTACAAAGATTTCTCGAGACTGTGAAGAGGTCTTCACGAAGTCGCGAGTTTGTAGAGGAATGGCGAAAAGATGGTGGTATTGAAGGTCTTATGAAGATCTTAAGAGAACCGAACGACGCAAGTCTGTTGGGGTATTCACTGAGTGCACTTGCCAACTGTATTTTACTGGATGACACCAGCAGCAAAATTGTAAGTCCTAGCTAATGTTCATTGATCAATGAAGGCAGTCTCAGCATCTTTGCATTGACAGTTTTATTCGTCGTGTAGTAGACAGCACTTAGGTACCTCTGTGAACGTCATCGTGAAGAGGAGTGGCGAAAACTGGGATGTTTAGCCTATAAACAATATGGTATTAAAACAATGAAAATTTAAGAGTTTACTGACCTTGACTCGAGCTTTTAAATTGTATTTAACTTACAGTGATCTGTGTATTTCTATGACCCTTATAACTAGTAAGCATGCTGTAGTTACAGTATATAAAAGCTGGTAGTACACGGGAACTAGCTCTGCTATCATTCAGTCTTTAGCAAGTGTCTGCTTGTTAAGTTTTTATTTCCATTTAAACCTGGATTACCGTCGAAAATCATCTGTATGCAATTAAGTTAGCAGATCAGGAAAGGAAAATGACATTGGCAGCTTTGCGAAACGAAGTGTAGCTGTCAAGAATGAAGTTGATTACATTGTCTAAAGTGTATATTTTGGTGGATTGTATTGATGAATAGAATGAAAATGGCTAAAAAATCAATTAGCTCAGTAGAAATTGCATCTGATTTGCAGTCATGAGACCAGGATTCAACCACCAGTGAGTGGCTGTACTCATACTTTAATTTCTGTTCTTAACACATGACCACCCTGTTAACTTGTATATGTCAATGGAACTAGCAATAGCTACTAGCACTCAAAGAGTGCAAACCTCCACCAAACCAATATGAATATTCAAATAACATGTACTGATAGGTGCCATGGTAAGAGTGGTTTTTCCCCACAATAATTTCCTTGCTAGCTGTGGTTTATAAAGATATCATTACTAAATATATTAACTGGTTTTTTCGCAAGGACTTCTTCACTAGCCATAGTTCTATGAAGGTATCATTATCGAAAAAGTGATCCAGAATCCAAGATTTAATGAAGATTATTTCAAAAAACCTCCAGGTGGAGTTAGTCAGGCTACTGTAAAATTGTACTGTAAAATTTTCAGAACCATTTGTTGTAACTTTTTGAGATATTTTGAAAACTAACCAAGCAACAAAAACCCCAGTGAATACATACCTCCTTGGCAGAGGTAGTAATTAGGAAGAATTGTAATACTTAATTTTCAGTTCTGTCTTACATGCAATTTCTGTACTCAAATCCAGTTTGCGAGTAGCAAATCTTTACGTATTTTTGGGGGGAACAACAAAAAGCCTTTGGCTAATCTAAGTGCTTCAACCCTTGTCACGATTTGACCAATTGTCATGTTTACTTTGAACATGTTTCAAGCCATGACCATGTTCTTTAACCACTTAACCATCTATATCAGAATTTTTATTTGATGTCAGCAGTAGAATATGTATGCCTGTATATAATCCAATGCTCCTTTATATTGTCATTTTTTTCAGGTAAAAGAAAAGGGAGGTGTCAATTATCTAGGTTTGTAGCTATCATACTTTTTTACATATTTTTACTTATCTTTTACTGTTTTTTAATATACATGTTATATTAGCCGATCCCACCTGAATTTTTCTTATATAGACTTTGCTATATAACAAATTTATGCTTTAGGGTTAATGATATTGTAATTAATTATGTTCATTTAGCCAGGAAAATTGTTTACCTTAATTTAAAACTGAACACAAAAATGTTAACAAAGGCAGAGTGACATGACGCATGATAAGCAAATATGGACACATTTAGCCTTTTCTTTGACGGTTGGCTTACGCCAATAGGCTATAGGTCATAACAAAGGAAAATCTTTCAGCCAGTTTATATATACAGGAAATGATCTATGATTTAATATTGATGTGCCATGCATCTTACATTTATAAAGTAAAGAAAATTTAAATGACATAATTTTATTACCCTGAGGGATGAAAACAATCTTTGTACAAGTTTGTACCTACAAAGTCCTATTCATGTGGCATAAATTCTTCATGAACAAAACCCCTTGCAAGTCATACATTTCCAGGTAAGTTTTTTTACTTCTCTTAAAGGGGAGAAAGCCTTCATCTAAAGCATTTTGCTGTCTACTGAAAGCTTTGCATCATTGTAAATGGAATTTGGGTTGAGTTGGGTTTGAAATCCAGTGATGACTTTGCTCTTCTTTACTTAACTGTATTGCCTTAGGACTAGTATATAATCAGTAAAACATAAAATTTGTAACTTTACCGTCCTTTTGGCAAAGAGAATGATCCATGTTTAATTCTTCCCATGATTAAGGTCCTCTAGAATGAAAATTACAAATGAAGTATTTTATTTCTCCAAAAACCTGTGAAATTGCAGATGATATATTTTACTTCTTTTTTGCATCCCAGTCAACAGTGATTTGTGTTATTTATCACTAACTAGATAAATCTTTCCGTTTTCTCCACCCCACCATAATGATATTACTAGTAATAGATATTGTACAATGTGTCACCTTATTGAATATTAAATAGACAGTCTATCATTCCACGTGTGATATTGAATAATGATGATCTGGATTTAATTTTACTGAACTTGACTTGTATTCCTATTTTTACTTTATTTGAATTAATGTAGTTATCCAGGCAGTTGTAAGTTGATCTTGATAAGTTACCAGAAGGGGCATAGGGTTGTTTTTGTAATCCAATAACTCTTCCTATATGTAAAATGTTTCTTTTGTGTTGACTGCCTTTCTTAATTGCCCTGAACTGTTATAAAATTGTGCTATTAAATGATTCAATTCATGAACAGCTAAAACCTTGTATATAACTGCCAATGCCAGTCATACTAGTATAGTTCTGTTGCTGGACCAATCTTCTTTTTATGCTGATTGCTCTTAGGGAGTGGTGTTCAAGACACGTGCTTCTGCGTGACAAATGAGAAACTCCATACTTTCTTGAGGTCACTCTAGACATCATTATGCTGGAGGTGACCTGACCCCTGCCTCCACTGAAAAAACCCCATTACCATAGGAAACACAACCAGGCCTGATGCAGGTGCATGCCTGGTATGGTAGGCATCTCAACACCTACCTCCTTGGAATTGGTTTAATGTAAGGGAAACTGTTGTCAGTGCCAGGAATTTTTACATTATCTCAGCCGGCACATTGGTGCATTTATGTACATATATTACTCATGAATGGAGCACTACCACAATAAAATGGCAGATTAGTTTGAGTGCACACTTACCTACCATTGGATTTCAGCATATGTTACCCAGGACACGGAATGGCCGTCACGAAATCTTTATGCCAAATGGCACATTGGTTTGAGTACAAGCCAGTGAGTCTGCAATTTGCAAGTTTGGTTCTCCATGGCTCCCACTTTGTGGAACTATTGTGGTAATGCTTCACGTATGACAAATCATGTGTGAAGGCATTTGTGTCTGCTGGAATTATAGAGAATATCTTGCATGCAATATGTATAGTCATAGTTCATCAAGTTATAATTTGCTGTAAAAACTACCAAAAATGTTCGGCAAGTATAGCTTGAAGGGCATGATTTTAATGACCATTCTTACAGGTTAGCCCTGAGACCTACTCCGTCTGCTGTTATGGATACATTTGTGATAGGAAGCTACTGCAAAGTTGAAAATGAATTGAGAATACGGTTCAAAGTCATCAAAATATAACATAAGCAGTGTTTCTTTCAATGACTGGAAGCAGGCAATACGTTATAACTTTTTCAACTTTTTTTTGTAGCTGACATTTTAAAGAGTCTAGAAGAGCCCCAGCTTATCAACAGAGCTGCTAGAGCGTTTGCAAACTTATTTAGTAAAGAAGACATCACAGATGAGGTGAAAGTGTTGGAAATCGTGAAGACACTTCTTCAAAGGACAGTGGAGATAACGGATACACTTTGTCTTCAGTCACTTATTCGAGCGCTGCAAAAAGTTTGTGAAAAACCAACTCTTAAGCTGGAAGTCGTTCGCTCAGACTATTTCAAGCGTGTATTAGAATGTCTTACGTCACAAGATAACGAATTAAGGGTTGCAACTTTAAAACTTATCCAATCTCTGGTAGGTAGACTAAATGATGAGATAACTTGTAGAATCATAGAATTTGGAGGGGTGGAGAGCATTATCCAGTCGTGCTCAACTTTGGCTAGCGATAAAAGGGAATTGGGTGTTTCTTGCTTGGCAATTTTAACCAATCATCCTGCTGTGCGTGTTTCATTACCCAGTATTGGTGGAATCGAATTTTTTAGACAGGAAATCAAATCGCTTGGACTCACAAAATCGTTCTCTGCCTCGCTTCAAGCTTTGTGTTTATGTGCAAAAGAGGCTGTTAACAGGAATAGGATTGCTCGATGTGGTGCACTAGGGGACATGGTTAGAATTTTGAATTCTGACGACCATGCGGAATTCTTTCCAGATATAGTTACAGCACTAGTTTGGTTTTTGTTTGATGAAGCTAGCATAAAAATCATGGTTCAGGGCAATGTTGTAAAAGGATTAATCGGGTACTTTTTAAAATTGACTGAGTGCAAAATTTCGCAGCATGAAGGGATAACTGAAAATGACAACAGTAAACAAGGTGTTCAGTCTGATAGCTTGGTTGGCGAAAATTCTGACGCTCAAGTAACTTCTCAAAGTACCAAACAGTGCAGTGAACCCCACGTTAATGAAGGAGTAGATGCAGTGGATGAAGACAAGGTACCATGTTCAACAGAGAGATCGCAATTAGGCACGAGCCCAATACTTCTCCATTATTCACAGCCGTGGCCATTTTCACCGGGATGGTCTATTTCATCCCCAGAGACTTCACCACCCGGAGCGAGATCGCCTGCTTGGGGCTATGGCCAGACGTCACCTCCAGTCTGTTATTCTCCTCGTATTTTGAATCACGCTTACTCCCCCTCATCCCCCAGTTACGATTTGTTTTCGGAAGCACAAACATCTGACTTAGGAAATGCAGGTGTCTATGCCCCACATAGCTCTCCAAGTGGTGCTGATTGTTTTCCAGGTGCATTCTCACCTCCCCGAGTAGATATTGCTAATCAATCTCCCACTCCAGGTGACACCTTACCTAATGCACACTGTAGTACGCGGACTTCTTTATCAGGACGGAATGTCGCGTTTGAAGTGGACCAATATTATGGATCTGCGGATGGTGTTTCAGCTATGATTCATGGAAGACGTGGTCCGATTCATGATGTGTTACTGCTGTTGTCGCGATTATCCCAGATGACTGATCCTAGTCGAATTCTCGTCAATACATTTTGCATGGAAGCTTTACTGAATTATATAAACACAAACAAGAAACCAGAACAGAAAGCAGTTCGTTTATTAAATCGATTGACCCTGAATCCCAATTGTTTTGAGGCATTCTTTAAACACAATTTAGTTATAAAAATTCATTTGGTTCTTGGGAAATGTTATACAGTCCAAGAGTTAGTGAAAACTTTAGATTTTGCGAGGGACAATAGTGAACTCAAGTCGAGGCAAGGCTTACCTTGTGGGAATGAGGTTGGAGTTAAAATTGACGAGGAAGAGTGTAAGACAATTGACAAGGAAAAACAAGGAAAAAGCGAGGACATGTATTCTGAGGATGCTAAGGAGGACATATTTAATCGTCCAAGAAATAGAACTCCGTCTCTAGATAGTCAAAGGGCATGTGACTTGTTGTTATCAAATCTCAAAGCACAGACCGAGTCCTCTTTTGGCAAGGGTGTCCTGACACATGTCATGTTAACGGGGTCTCAATCCGAAAAGGAGATTCATGCCATAGCCTTACCCTTACTTTGCAGGTAAGTCATGATATGTTATCTAACAGTAGGGATAAAATGGATTCTGACACTATGCATAGGTAACCATGATAGCTGTGGTATTTGTTGACGCTGTGGAAACCGCAATGACTTTTGAAGCGAACCAGAGATTTTCACTTCTTAAATCTCGCAAAATTGTAACTCCAAATTTTGCAACTTAAGGCCGTAGAGCAGGTGGGTTCCGCTCTGGCCTCTCCCCGAATGATCTGATGCAATTGCCTTCGTTTTGATGCAAGGCCCGAAACCAAGGTGAAGTCGTTGCCCCAGAGGACAAATCCGTAGGTAATCATAGGTACTAGAGATCTTATTCAATTAGGCTGCCTGAGGTGGATTTATCGGCTCCCTGGACATCTCCATTTAGATGGACCCGGGTTCTGCCAGACAGGGCCGTGAATATGGGTAGGTAGCACTTTTGCAACATGACCAAACCAACAGAGTTAACCATGGCGTATGAGTTACGCAATCGTGCGCTGGCCATTGCAAGGTGTGTAAGCTCCTTATTTGGTATGTACTGTATGATGTAGACTACCAGAATCCACCACAAATGGATTGTCTTATAAGTAGCCAGGTGCAATTTTGTATAAGCGTCGGTTTTGAATGCAAATAGCATAACAAATACGACCACGGCGTTGAAAGTGACAACTTAAAATCCGCACTTAGGCGCCATCGTAAGACCTATTTCCGTAGTCAGGGCATCTAGCTTTTGTAGGGTCTGGATTTTCTGCATTAGTCGGTACTTGTTCAGCACTTTATGTATTTTTGCGTTGCCCTGATAACTTTTGCAACCCTTCTGCCACACAAAACGAGTACAAACAAACTATAATGCCATTGTCATAACATTTATGGATAAAACTTGCATAGTAGCGTAGATAGCGAAGATGCGAGGATGACTTCCTTTTAGCTTGTGGTATGAGAAATACTTGAGATATATCTCTGTTGATTGCCAAGCTTATTGTTGTACGAAATCGCTGTATTGTTTGCCTTAGGTCAACAAGTCTTCTACGAAAGATGTTTCTTGAACTTCGAGGTTTGAAATTGCTTCTGGGTTTGATTGGAAATGACGATTCGTCGAGTGAAATGTTTGCACTGGCTTGTGAGAGTCTATCAGCTCTGTGTTCCTTGGCAGGAGTATCTGTTTTGTCGACCATAGATGAGACGTCTCCTGTCGAGGCTATCTGTGATCAGGAGAAAGCAGCTGATGAAGTTCAGATCAAAGAGTCAAGCTTTTCAGATGCCACGGCGACCATCCAGGAGGATGAACGCAAAATCTCAAGTACCCTTGGGCAGAAGCGACACGATGACTCCCCAGAAACGACGCCGTGTAAAAAACGCAGGTGTGGTACTAGTACATGTAGTGAGGACGACCAAGGTATTATTTGTATTTTTCAGCTTGACTCAGGTGTACACGCAGAAGTTAATCAACGACTGCTCACTTCATTTTCGCCTGTCTTCGAGGCAATGTTGTCCAATAAATATGCGGACGTGTCCAAAGATCTGATTCAGGTGAAAGGGGTGAACGAAAAGCCGTTTTTGCTTATGTTACATCATTTGTCAGGCTGTGTCATCGACTTGGATAAAAATTGCTGTCAAGAGACCTGTGTTTTTCCAGGTAGAGTCTTTGTAAAGGAAGACAGAGCAAGATTAAGCTGCAAGGACAGTTTTCAATCTTTGCCATCAATGTTTGAAACTTGTGGGGATGAGGTGAACCCAAATTTGGCTGCTTTGACGGTTATCGAGTTATTTATTTGCTGTGAGAGGTATATGGTAGATAACTTAAAAGAAAGATGCGAGGAATGGCTTATCAAGAAAGTAAATGACCTAAATGTTGTTGACTTTTATCTACTTGGACGTCAAAATAATGGTGTCAAATTATTCGACTATTGTCAAAAATATTTATTTCTTTGCATTAAGGACCCTTGGCAGCGAGTTAAATCGGTGATGGAAATTGTACAATCGATAGAGCAAGGATTCTTCCTTTCACGTCTTGAACAGTTGATCACGAAGCATCTGCTGATGAAGTAGAAGTTCGAGGGTTCCATTTTACTCCGGTGCTAGTTACTGTTGATAGATGATTGATTTTTCTCTAGACGACATGCATCATTTCGTGTGTTAACATCTTAATGCCTTCGCTTGTAGTTAGGTAGTGAAAACGTTTAAACATGTAAAGCTTAGTCATTATATGTCCGATGTTACCTAGGGATATATTCAGTCATACCTGCCTTGTATGACATTTAACTATATATTATATCCGTAGTCTGTTGGAATATTGGTCTATGGACCGCAAATACGTACAGTAGTTTGCCTAATTGATGCCTAAGACATCTTCTTGTTTCTTTCTTCTTCTCCTCTTTTACTTCCGCTTCTCCTTTTCCCTCGTTTTCCTGTCCGTCTGTTTTTTCTTGTTCGCCCATTGCCCCCCCTCTTCCTTTCCTTTTCTTTGCTTCCTTGTACTTCTCCTCCTCCTCTTCCTACTTTGTCGTCGAAGACTGTACGGGTGCTTGCGTAGATTGTTTGTCAACCTCTGCGTCTTATCGACTCGCTGAACCTTGTGGTACACAGCGTGTTTACGTATAACATGCCAAGATTCATTCCTACGAGATAGCGAAGCCAGAAAACTTCCTGTGGAACTTTAATTCCCTGGTACTTGGCATACGACTCGTCCTTTGTGCGGCAGCTCTGGGTTGCCTTTTTTGGAGTCTCCTTAGGATTCTCTTATCACAAGAGCCTTGGCACCAAACATTACTTGATATTGACGAAGATTCCAGTATGTCGTCGACACCCCACTTCACGTGTGAGGCGAGTTGTTATGTCACACCCTTGATACATCGACCTAGAACATTGCGAGTTACTTGTCCGGCATGCGCTAACTCTTTCTACTTAGCTCGACACGATCGTGTCGTGATTGAAGAAGCCGTCGTAAGAGGGATTGAATCCTGTTCTTTTAGCTTTCCAGCTCTTACCGCAAGAGCCGTCTAGGTCTCGTGAATTACACTACACCACCTTTGTTCGTATTTCCGCAAACCATTAAGATTTTAAGGATTGCATGACGACAATGCACAATATCAAATAGTGTGTAGCCTTAATAGAATAAAAGGACTAGTCCACTGCTAACTCTGATCTCAAATTCCAATGAAGATAAAAAAACTCTCCTGAGCAAAGTGCGCCATGTCTTTAGCATATCATAGCAACGTGCAAACTATACGCAAGGCATAATTTAAACTTAATTTCGTTACTATCTTTCTCAATTTTGCTTAAAATCTTAAGTATATTCACTAGACCTCAATTCTAGAGCGCAGTTGTATCACCCGAACGTCCTTTAACCTAAGTAATTCCTCCAAAACATGCAAGCCTTGACAAGAGACAAGGAGAAACAATTTCACACGAGTTCACTCAATGTCAGTCTTCCTATGGTAAATATTTTAGCACGAGCGTACCTTTATCAACATGAAAGATATAGAGAGAATGTCCATTGCATGACGGGCAAGCATGTCTTTTCCAGATGTTGTAAACTTTTCATCTGCCTAGTATTACCTGTTCTTTAACCCTAACCCTTTCTTCCAGAGGTTTCTTGAAAGGAATCACGGCTTCTACTTGATGCCTTGAACAAAAAGTTTAAACAGTGGCAGTTGTTCTTCTATTAGAATGATCTAAGGATGGGGGCTTTTCCCATAAGTTAAAATGATCCCCATTTCAAACAAAAATGTTTTAATAACTTGAAATGGATTCCATTACTAAGGAAAACCTGTTGAAAATAATATGGAATGAGTTTTCACCAGGTCAGAAATCACCAATACCATTTTTGCTGCTAGCACATCTCTCGAGCTTGTGTATTAAATGTTTGATCTTTTATCTTTCCTCACAAAAAATTGCTAAAATTTTTAATATTTTACAGCTTTAAACCAATCATCAACAAATTGGCCGGATTTGAACACAGCAATAATGATTTTGTCAAACTTTCCCAATGTTCACTTTCAGTTTTGTACTCACTTTGGGCTTCCTCCGATGTCATAGAATAACCATTGACACTGTAGGGTTTCCGTTTAACACCGCAAGACAAAGTTTCAATTTGCAATATCCAAACAGTATATCAAATTCCTGTCTGTGGCAAAGCATGGTATTAATGTCAAAGAAGACGGTTTCCTTGTAATAATCATCTTACAAGTTGAAAAGGGTAAATTATATTTCTAGTGATGCAAATGTGTTCTCAAGTTACGTGATTAAACGAATTTCGTGGTCTTAAATGCGGCATGCGTTCTCAAGTTAATCTTAATTTAAAATGAAAAGCAATTTTGAAGAGAAATCTGAGATAACTTGACAAACACATTGTCCTGTAAATGCCTGCTTGGATCACAACCAATACAATGAAGTACAATGATTCAAACGAAATAAAGTCCATCTGTTCACACAATATTCATAACGTTCAGTTTAACGCATGCGTGTCAACCGACTCCTACGCAACAATAAAACTGTAATAACAATGACATGATCTGTCCATTTGCAGCTGAGAACAGAAATCAAATTTAATTGAAGGCTACATTTACACTGAAAGAGAAATAATGGATCACCTTCAAGGTTTCAGGTTGATTTCAAACACCTTTATGTTGTTTTTGTTTACAACAAAACAAAAAAAGAACTGGCCCTAAAACAAAACTGGTGCAATTTTTCGGAAGCCCAAGTAAAGGAAACCATACTTTAAAATGGAACCTGAATCCTAAGCACGACTTGCTTTTTCATTTCGAAACGGAACTGAACGACTCCCTTATTCTACTAAGTGTAAATTGAGCTCAAGTGGCAGTGTAAATCAATCGCAAATTTCAGCGTTATTTTAACACCCAGCACAAGTAGTTGAAAGATTCTTAGCAGATCAACAGCGATAGTCGTTTGATATACTTTACGTTTTCTGTTCAGTTCTTGGCACGATGACAAGTGGCATGGATCGTATGGTCTCTGCAAGTTATATCCCTTGCACAATGCAGCCATGACGGCTCTCCCGTCGACGCAGCGGAGTTAAAAATCTTTCCTAGGCGTTTGCTCCATCCTATTCCGTGTCATCGATGGAGCTTCGAAACTAGCGCCAGCGTGTTACGAGTAGCGTCTTCTGACGAACGATCGATAAGTCAGTTGCTGCAAGTGTGTTTAGGGCAAAAGACTCAAATACACCCTTGTTTCCCACGTTTTAAATAGCAAGAAAAAACGAGGATGCACTTATTGAAAATGTGTAGGGATGGTTAATTGTCTTGCTTCTTAGACGAATTTTTGAATTACCATCGTGATTTAGAAGCACTTGTGAAGGTTTGATGAAAACTATCCGAAACCGGAATTAAGTCACTCTTGAGTGGCCAATCGAAGACAGTGTTGAGGGTTTCAGAGTACTTCCCTCCGAACAACTTAGTTCAAAATAAGTGCTGTCAGCAAGCCACGCTGCAGTGTAACTCGAGCTAGCACAGTGCAATAAATTTCGAAAGGGCGTAAATGAACACGATCGTGTGACAAAGAATCTGACGAAATGGAATAAGCGGCAACAGAGTAGCTTGTGCATTGGGTATTTCCCGTTCAATTCACGACACGAACGTTTAACTGTGGCCAGCGTTCTTCACCAGCTGTCTTTCACCTTGTCGATCTTGAAAAACGTTTCCAGCCTAGAAAATCGGTTACTAAGCCCCAAAACACCTATCTTGTTCAACAATACGCCGTTAAAGAATGGTCTGTGGATGCGTCTGCCATACCGTACGACACTGTAAACGTTATCATAATAGGTCACTCAGGGGCCTAGGTCAGAATTCACCAAGAAACCATGGCAACTGCACTCAAAGGGCGTTGCAGGAGATCACAGTAGCAGAGAAACAACTGTAAGAGGACATAGTAATTATTTCGCTGTCAAGATTCCTTGCGGCGGCTTTTGACGCTAAAACATGGACTTCGTTTATAAATATTCCATTGCGTCAGTTACAAGTAGAGGTAGACAGAGGTAACCTTGTGCGAGGAACTGAAGCGAAGTTAAAAAAATATCGACTGCCTCGGGGCCTTAAAACTACGGAACGTGCGCCTTTCCGATAGTGCTAAACATCTCAATAAGGATGTTCGGCTGTCCTTAAAACTTAATCGTCCACGTTTGTGCTTCTCTCTGCAAAATAATGGGCGTCCATAGCCCGTAAAAGGGAAGTCTTGCATTAACTGCGATTTCAAGACAAGAATTACGTTGTCCTCGGTACACTTATACAAGCAACGTGAAAACATGATGTTACCAAACTAAAAAAGAACTTGCAACTAGTTCGGAGTGCAAGAAGGCTAAAAACGTGCTTCAGAAAGAGGCTAATCCATTTTGTAGCCTACATAAACGTATTTCAGAAAGAGGCTAATCCATAATAGACGCCAGGTTTGAGCATCGCAAATATGCTGAAGGAAGCTTTAATCACAGTATTGTTTCTGTTCCGGTCGTCCGCGGGAGATAAAAGTGTAGTTTACTCCAACAAATATTGGCTGTACATACGCGACATGATAAACCAAGGCAGTGCTAACAGGAGCCCGGTAACGCGAAGGTATCAGCTCTCTCCATTAATCCGAAGACAGAAAACAAATCGAAACACGATAACCATTGATGTAGCTAAAGCAATCTATTTGCGACAGCAGTGGTCAATATTATATAACACTAGCAGAAAAGACGGAAGCCGAGAGTTGGACTTTGTAAGCAAGACAGTGACAACCAGAGTTAAGTTATAACATGAGTATATATTCAAAACTTTTAATGATTAAATTGTTTACGAAGTATGCCCATCATCTTAAGTCGCTACCAAGTGCTGTATAGCAAATAAATGAAAGCTCTTCAGACCGGTCTAAGACTGGGTTTGATTTTATTATGAATTCTATATAAACCACTGTGAGGTATATTATCAAATGTGTACAAAGATACTAATATGTGTATGTAATGGCTACCTTATGCTGATGATAAATGATTAGACATTACAGAAAACTATCACTATGATATTTGGACCACTACCCAGCACATGGACGAAATTAAACAATGCTTCAGTGGTTAGTTCTTAACTAAAGTACGGTTCGTGGTCCGAAGTAGTTTCGGTGGTTGGTCATCTAGTGGTTGTGCTCCAAGAAAACAGCTCCCTTAAGCTGAATCTGTTCGCGGTATCTTGGAGGCGCTAGGTACCCCTATTAAGCCCTGTGCAGTTTGAAACAAGTTTATTGGAGATGAACCATCGGTAATCAACGTAGACTGCAAGCCAAGAGATTGTAACAGTTTGACCTAAACAAGAAATGCACAAGGTTTAATCTAACTTTTCTACAGAAAATTAATGAAATTTAGGTTACATAAAGATCGCGTATTGCCGCCACCAAAAGTGTAAACATAACATACCGGATGATAAAATACAGCAGTGTTAACATACTATGGAGAGGAAATGGAAGGACACTGTAAAAATACTATGGAGATGATAAAGCAAGAAAAGGTAAACATGTTATCGAGATGATAAACCAGGGCACTGTAAAGATACTATCAAGATGATAAACCAGGGCATTGTAAAGATACTATCAAGATGATAAATCAGGGCCCTGTATCTACTATCGACATGATAAAGCAAGACAATGTAAAGACACAACACAGATGATAAACCAGGGCATTGTAAAGATACTATCAAGGTGATAAATCAGGGACCTGTAAACATACGATCGACATGAT
>JANTCA010052461.1:0-17805 GCA_024741275.1 Chironex yamaguchii
GTGTCGAACTAAAGAGCTGCCTCTTGATACGTTGAATTAATGAGTCGCGTGTTGCACCAATGAGCTGCTCCTTGAGGTGCTGAACTAGCGAGTCGCCACTTGATGTGCTGAACTAGCGAGTCGCCCCTTGATGTGTTGAACTAGCGAGTCGACTCCTGATGGGTCGAACTAAGGAGCCTCATCTTGATACGTTGAATTAATGAGTCGCGTGTTGCACCAATGAGCTGCTCCTTGAGATGCTGAACTAGCGAGTCGCCACTTGATGTGCTGAACTAGCAAGTCGCCACTTGATGTTTTAAACTAGCGAGTCGCCACTTGATGTTTTAAACTCGCGAGTCGCCACTTGATGTGTTGAACTAGCGAGTCGCCCCTTGATGTGTTGAACTAGCGAGTCGACTCTTGATGTGTTAAACCAAAGAGCTGCCTCTTGATATGTTGAATTAATGAGCCGCGTGTTGAACTAATGCGCCCCTTTGATGTATTGGATCACTTATTCAAAGAGAAAATTGTGCTTTTCCCGCCTATACTTTACACACACCATGTGGTATAAAACGCAACTTGTAATGCGCGAGCTTCTATTGTTTAACCTTCGGTATTGAAAAATATTGCTGCATCCATATAAGACGTAATATAGTATCGAGTCTCTAACGTTTTTTATTTTTGTCCTTTACAAGGTCTCGACGTCTATAGCAATTGCCAAGAAGCATTGCTGACTAACAACCTTAAATCTGGTTACTATAAGCTTGCCATAAGACCTCAAGCAAACTACACTAAGGACAGATGTATGTCAGTGGGGAAGAGAACAGTAACTGTTTTTGGTCATAATCTACTGAGTGAAATCAAGTTATCTGGATCGGATGGCCCATCCAGTTCTATAGTTCAGTCTGTGAGATACAATTCAGATATAGCAACGGTCATCAATATCATTGATATGTCTTCCGACTGCAACCAATTTGTCTTTGCAAGATGCTTTGCCACACGCTTTTTAACTAATGGTCACAAAGCGTGGCTAATAGGTATGATTCTCGTATTCTGTCATTATTTTGTCACAGTGTGACATAATACAAAATATCTATGTTTTAAGCCAGTGTCTTTATGTATCATAGTAATGTTAGTTATTCTTAAGCAGACTTGTTAAAAGAATAACAAATTAATTACTGTATTATTTTTATGTAAACATTGAAAATCCAACGGTTTATATGGGTGGGTTATCTATTTGCAAGCAACTACTCATGTCTTTGTTTCCGCGGCAATTTAACATTAATCTTCGTTTCATCACATGTTGTGGGAACTAAAATAAGGGGAGTATAGAACGTAAAGTAAGATTGTTAACAAAGTAGAGGAAATGTAACACGAAAACCGAGCTGATGAAATCTTAACTCAAAACAAAATTTCATATTCAAGCCTTTTAAACTACATTTGATGCTTTTTCTCTTCTTTCGTCATCACCATCGTCACCAACAACATCATTATTATCTTACTTACCACCACCATCTTCATCACCACCATCATTAGCATCATGGTCATCATGATCATCATCCACATTACCACAATAAACACAAACAATATCATCATCATTGTTAACATCATCACCGTCACCATCATGATTACCACTATCATTATCATAATTATCATCGTCACCATCATCACTGTTGCCACCACCACTGTCATCATCTTCACTACTAATGCCACCATCATTATCGTCATCACCATCACTATCACCATCAGCATCACCATCACGATCATTGCTATCATCGTCATAATGATCACTATCATTTGTCACCATCACGATCATTTTTGTCATCGTCACCATCACCTTCATTATCAGAATTATCATCGTCGACGCCATCATCACTATTACCAGCACCATTATTATTATCATAATCATCTGCTTATGCTGACAATATCCGAAGGAACGCTAGCAGCGTCCGAGTCATCTGCGGTGTTGGTAGGAGAATACGTCCACCATTCTTACTGGCATGTCATTTTCCATGCTTTTATCCGGACAAAGACGTTGCCAAGAGGTCAGTATGGAGAGCGACCACTGCATGAACGATGATTCCGGAGCCCTCCCCCTTGTACTCGGGAACCCCTTGTTACTGCTATTTCAGTAATGCCAAGTCAACTTCAGGGGATATGGACATCTATATTTTCTCTTAGTTTTTTATCGGTGGCAATAAAATTCGTAAATGATAGGAAGACTTTCAAAGCCCAAAGGTCAATTTCAAGTCATTTATTCGTAAAGTCTTGCAAGGCCAAGATGCTTTTATTGCAAAGTGCGCCAGGAAGTCTGTGATCAATGATATAAGGATGGCCTATTCCATGTCACCTCTGCCTTTCCCATACCTCAACACTGCTAAGTTCGTTTGTTTCTTCATTAAAATTTTCTTGGAATACTTCTTGCAATCAACCCAACAGAATGGTTTTTCTGTCACGGCGTTCCTGAAATTTATAGGTTTCATTGTCGATCCCTATAGCAGTTATCGAATCACTTTGAAGCTTTTTGCAATAGCTTTTCAGGAAAGTCTCAGCGATGAAACACATTAACAGAAAGTTTTTCCTGTGTGAAGTAAATTCAAAATTTCTTCCCTTTGTGTCGTTTTACTCCTTGCTGAACTTGATAAGCACTTGCCTATAGCATAATACCGTCTCACGAAATGGCGTAAATTCTCAGTCCAACACATACTGCATAAAATACATGCCACTTTTCCCTTTCTATATTTGTACGACCTTGAATACATATTTCGTTGAATAATTAGCAAACTGAAGTTGGTGAATTTAGTTTCATTTGTGATGTATCTTATTCTGACATTTAGTCTCAATAAAGAAACTCTTTCATCCAAGGAACCAAAATTAATTTCAACTTCAGCTCCAGCAATAACTCTTTCATCATCTAATCTCTCTTTCATTGAGGTGGTAGGTTCTTCAATTATTTGCGAGTCATGTTCTGCCTTATTGTCTTTCTTATTATCTTGTATATAATGTCCCATTTGGTGGCTATTAATTTGATAATTTTTTCATGAGTTTTCTCTTCAGAAAGTCGATTTTACTTTGTTTTTGTTGAGCAGACATTTGGTAAATTGGTGTTACTTTGATTAGTGAGATATAAAAGAGAGAGTTAAGTTGAACATTGATAACGTATAATGTGCCTAGCATGAAATTAGGCAATACAGGTATAATTTGTCAAAATGAGTGAAATTATAACAAAAAAACTTATCCAGTGGTTAGAACAGCTTTTGAACATTAGTGTGTGATCGCCATTCAGGAAATAGGTCAGCATGGTTGCATAATCACGTGCGCAACCAGCTAATTAACCTTTCTTAAGAAAACGAACAGGCCGGAGGAGAAAAATACTAAGAAAATACATGCCCGTGTGTCCATGCAGAAATTATTTTCTAGAATAGTTATATCACTGCACACTATTGTAATGACTTCAGGTTAAAATTATGTTTCAAGGTAGTGATGATCACGATTTAATTTCATATTGCAATCGAACATTTTGTCGGTTGGTAATAGGGACGAGTAAAACATACATTTAAACTCCTAGTCACATTTACCTGTAAATAGACTTCATTTTTAAACCTTAACAATCATCTGGTTTCAAAGTTCAATCAAATTAAACACACCTTTCACATTTCTTGTAAATAAACAGTCATATCTATATTGTAAGCCAGAATTGCCCGTTCAGCAGAAACTTGTACGAAAATCGGATTTCTGGATAAAAGGATAGGTCTCATTAGTTGCAAATAAACAGCACGAATTCTTGCACTCACATTGTTTTCAGAAAATTCATAACAGAGTTCAAAGGACCTACTGTTATTGAGCTTCCCAAACTTTGTGTACGCACTGAAGAGGTATGTTAAGAATATCCTAAGAAAAATGAGCAGATTATGTTCCTTTACGTCAGTGTGTGTAATCAACATAACAGTAACAGATGATTTCTATATCATTTCAGGCAGATATGGAAGACAGTTGTCCTACTGGGGAGGAGGAAGTGTCACTCTGGGAGGCTGTCAATGTGCCGTGACAGGTTCCTGTGCCAATCCAATGTATCGATGTAATTGCGATGCCAACGACAAGTTTCCCAGAACAGATTCCGGATTCATTTCCACAAAGAATGACCTGCCTATAACAGGAGGATATTTTAGAGGATTCGACAAAGCCGATGCTTATATTGACTTTAGGGTCGGTGAATTGAGATGTTATCAGTAAATGTTGATTCTGATTGAACACTTTATGATTTGGAAGATTCTGCTTTCTTTATTGATTGCTTGTGTTTGTACTCGAGGCATTGATATATATTTTTCCTTATTGGGAGATCATGCATCCCGACGATAAATATAGTCCCAACTAGCTTCCCACTAAACCCAAACCGTGACTCTTGGTCCACGTTTCATAAGACAGGAGAGGTTTACTAGCTTTCCTCCGTGATGTAGAGGCAGGTCACAGTATTTTTACAAACTGGCAAATTCACAAAATCTTGCAACTTGTAGGTCAGACCAATAATTGTTAAAAAACGCCCTGCAAATCTTAAACTTCCTTGGCTAGGTAATGTTTTCTTGTGCCTTATAGAGTCCAGGTGAGATGTTTTGCTGTCATTAGTATGCATATTGCCTATGATAAATGCAACATTTCGGCTCGAAAAGACAACCTGGTTGTCTCACACAACAGTATCTTCATCCTCTCAAATGCCACAGTTTTATGATAGAACCGTCCACGTTCTGCTATGTGCATCCTCTCTTGCTGCCATCATGCCATCCACTGTCCATTCTTTGGTGCTGTCCACCCATGCAGCTCTTCGACGTCCTGGTTTTGCCTCTCCCTTCACTTCACCGTCTACAGTTGTTAATACTAGGCTGTCTGGTCTTCTCTTCCAGTGACTATATTTCCTCAACTTTCTTATCTTGACTTCATTCAATTAGTACAACAGCATAATAGTTTACAAAGCTCATAAAGGTGTGAAGCCGGGTATGTAGACCACATGTGTCAGGGCTTAATGGATAGATCAAGCAACAAATACCAAGACCTTTTCCCATAAGATCTGCCAGCATGCGGAAGCATTCTTTGCAATCGTGTAAGTTCTGTTTGTTGCCTGAGCACTGTCTCTCTGCAATGAGACAGCATCTGCTAAATACGCCCTTCGTTTGCCGCTTGGTACAGCAATAGCCTTTTTGGAGCTGTTGTAAAAGTTCACATTTGCGGCAATTCATATTGGGGTGCATAAAACTAGCCTTTGACGACAGAAGGAATCTGTTTTCTCACTATGACTGTTTAACTTGTCCCTTGCTTTTCACCAATTCCTTTAACTTCTATCTAGTTGATGTCATTTATTCCTTAGCAACGGTGTCGGGAAGACGACTCAGTGGGAATTCAGGCCCTCTTATTAAAATTAGAAGTTTTATAGGGTGGTTCAGCCCTCGTCTAGCCTACATATATCTAGTTCGGTGAACTCTTAACTTTGGCAATGCGAACTTAGTCATTTGAACTCAGTTAAGAAGTTATTTGCCTGAGATTGCTCATAATTCATCCTAATGCAGAATAGGATCGTACAAACTTTGAACACACTTTGAACAAGAATAAAAATACTCAGGACAATGTACAAACTATCAACGAGGAATTTTTTTCAAGGTAATGTATTTTGGCAATGATGGCAGTTTTTGAAACATAAAGAGCTTTGTGGAACTTTAATATCAATTCGTTAGCATCCCTTGACATATCACGAGCAATGTATATTAATGTTTACTACTCCAAAGGTGTTTTAGTATCTAACTTGCAACGCTTAGCAGCCTGTTGAATAAGAACTGCTTTAAATCATTTAAGTCGATAGAATCATATCTTTGTTGCTACAACTTTTATAACAATTGTCCAGAGATGAAAGAACATTGTACTCCTTTCTTGACTCTGGCGTAAGCTGTGTCTCACAGTATATGCTATAAGCCATCAATGAGTGAAAAAAAATTGATGCTTATTTTTTGGAAAAAAGTTAGACGTTAAAATCTAGTTGCAAAATATTAAAGCAACATATAAGCATTGTAAGGATTTGATATATCTTTGACTTCTTTTACTAACGCCTGCATACTATGGACTATACAAGTTATCAAATCTAGCTTTTACTAATTTTTGGCCCCTTTTTATTAAATTTTAGTACCTTCATTCTTTGCTTGCATCAGATTTTAAGACTTTTTAAAGCATCACTGATAACTAGTAACGGTTTAAATGCCAAGCCACAAGAATAAGGACTAGTCCGGTATTATTTGAAAATAATTTTCACAGTAAAGCATTTTCCCCTTGCCCTTCCTCTTTCTATTTACTCCTCTTTAGTAGAGGGTTCTCTTCAATTTAACTTTTTGGGGCCTTTGTGTGTTCTTCAGAACTCGGTTCTTTACATGTTCTCAACAAAATGACGAGAAACAATAATTTCAAGCTATATGTTATTCTCTTTGTAATTTATCATCAAACAGGAGACACATATCAGGAAATACAGTAAAGATTTTCCAAGGATCCAGAAACACCAGATTTAAAGCTTTAATTCAGACACGTGTGCAAATTTCAACAAATTATTGCTATTTATTTCTGTGGCCGACGTCTGGTCAGTTAGGCTTAAATTTTCCGAAGTTTTTTAAGAAGCAAATAGCATTGGCATTTTCATGAGACAGTTCATCGGTCAAAGTGGACTTGATAGAATACTTAGATAAGATATATGCGATTAAACACTCCTCGTTAAGTTTTGAACAACACCTGGTTTGGCCTTTTATCGTGTAACAGTATTGATTGGAATTTAAGTGAGGGGATTTGTTAACACTTGTATCAGGTCACTTTTTACGCCGACACATAAATAATACTGGTTAGCCTTGTGTTTACACTATAACAAGTGATCCAATGCACATTTGTAACCACTATCCGACACATTTTTCCACCTGCCATAAAGAGATTACACTTTAGAATTTGAATGGATGTAAATCAGTACCCGCTCAAGTCTAAACGCAGCCTAACTCTGCTTAAGTCATTGCTCACATTATTATCAACATTAAAAAGGAGCTAATCCATACGTAATTTTAAACTATGTCTTCCCCTGAGAATTATCGGAGTAAATATTGCTTAAGAACATTGCTAAATGCGAGATGATGATAAGCTGTAAACGAAACTTTAATGTCTATAAAGGCTAATGATTTATTCATTATCATCTTGTTGATAGAACAAAATAGTGTTTGTCATATACATGTGAGAAACAGTTTCCAAGAGATTGATCATTAGATCCTTTATTAGAACACACGCAGTATGTAAAGCGTGATTGAGATATAAACATTTGTATACACTAATTCTCATTAGATGTCTCTTATTAGTACTATAATGTAAGTAACCTATATCTTTATAATAATCCCTTTGACATTGGGATATTCATTAAATTGTATTTGCAAAGATCTCGACTTCCTTTTTGTGTAAGTTTGAGATTGAATAACACGCTTATATACCTATAAATTGTTTACTTATTTCGGTAAAGAGGTTAGCTTTTCACTACCGTCCGCTGGTTTGCACTTGAGCATGATTATTAAAAAACTACTGTTACGATTTCCAGCAAATTTCATGTAAAGATGAAAATTGGACATGGAAGAAATCAATCATACCTCGTTGTGGATCTGAGTCAATGTCTGGAGCCTAGAACTACAATTATTGATAATGACTTCATCTCAATATTGCACGAAAGTGCAACCATTTTGGGCAAAATCATCACTGCTGATTATGGTAATGATCTTTGGCATAAAAGCAGAGGTTATCAAAGTCATCCTCATTGGATTGGGTTGATTACCAGTACTCGAATAACACAGCACATGTCTAAATCCATCTTGGTGATTGGTATGTTACGTAATGTCTGTGCTCAGGAAACCAGAGCTATTTATGAAAGATGTAGCAAACAGCTTAATGTAATACATCCCTTTCACATTAACATCAAAACAGGATAAAATTTGTCAGTCAGAAGAGTGTACTTATGGCCTTTGTGCAGAATGCTCTCATATGTCACTGTAAAGTAGCGTTTGGTTGTATTGATTGCCTCCCTTTCAGAGGACTATATTTCTTAGCAATACTATCGTTACGAAGACAGTATGGTACTTTTGCAGGAAATGTTCTTTGTTTTTACGAATTTGGGCGGTTTTCTGCTAGCTCTGTAAACTTACTAAATACATCATTGATAAAGGTTATCATTAGCGTTTGCGTATGGTCTTTTAATTTGCTGGTTTTCGTCATTATCAAAAACTGCGAATTTCTTCTGCTTACTGATGTTGAATGTAAATTGCTTCAAAGTAACGATGCATGAAAGTTTTCGAAATGTTTACAAACTCTAAAATAAGGTAGTGTAGATGGTCTGATTATCTGAAAAGCATTTTCTGTTGACAGGATTTTTCGAGTTTAACTACAAAAATATCCAATTACAAATATAAACAAATCCTGTTGAGGGTGCAGTCATTATCGTTGCCGAATCGACTACAAACGTTTGAGCTATAAGAGTAAAAATGTACTTTTTCTGAAAACACTTTGTGGGAAGCTATAGATAATGAAAAGCTTCTTGGATTTCATAAATTAGCAAAGATAAAGGAAAGAATCAAAGGATCCCATTAACCTAGATGATAAAGTGAAGAAATTGCCTAAAGAAAATACAAATGAACTGTACAATGACAACTGCAATGAATAGAGACAATGGTCGGACAACATAAGCTAAAAGAGCTACATGAATAAGGAAAGAACTTGGAAGATTAAAAGATGAAAAGCAGGAAAGTAAGGAAGCCTCAGGAAATGGCCGATTTAGAAAAGATAACTAAGAATATAGATGCCAAGGAAGATGTTTTTTTGTCAGTAAGAGTTTTTAACCACTTAAAGTGGGATTTTTGGAAACAAATAACTAAGGCTAATAAAATGCTGTCTATGTCATAAGTGCGGATAAATGTCCAACATTTAATTTGACATTTAATAACGTATGCATTTAAAACTCTGTCTGCAAAAGAATGTTGAAGACATCGACAAGCACAGACATCCCAGAGGGACTAAAAGAAATACGATGATTGCTTAGGAAAGTATCACGAAGAAATCTGTGGAATAGCATGGAAACGTTTGTTTAAGGTAAGATGGGAGGTATATCAAGGTCTGGTAATAGTCGAAGAAGAGGAGAAGGAATCATCAACATCGACATCAACATGCCAAATTTGAGGACTGGCTATACGAGAATATAAGTGAGTGCTAGTTACTGTTTCTTTGTAACTTGAATTCTCGGACACTGATGAGGTAGTTATTAAATTGCTCTACCTATGCTTTGACCACTCTAGTTTTTTCAACTGGATTCGATGCATAGAAGTTTTTGCTATGACTGAAATTGTTCTTCCATTGTTTGCAGTACATGCAAAAACCGATTTGCGACGTACCTTCTTGTGACTTAAAAATTTACAATTTTCTCAGAGATTTTTGTAAGCAGCCATTTTGAACTATCAGATTGTAATAATTAACAAGAGGTAAAATGAGAAGATAATTGTGATTCGTTTTCTTATGTGGAGAGAGGCTTTGTCGAAACTGAACATTAATATCTCCACCAAAAAGTAACATTACATAGAACATCTTCTGCCGTTTGGCTGCGTTCGCATTTTTGCTCACGAATCGCCAACGTGATGATATTTATTCGGAAGGAAACAGGAGAGTGCATCTGTTTCTGAATTTTTCTTTTAGGATTTTAAGACGATTCTTTTACCAAATTTCGTCACTAAAAGGAGCAAAGTGTTACCTTTGATGTAAAGGAGATGCTAATATCATGAATTTAAGCATCGCCTTTCTTTTCAGTTACTCTGCCGTATTATTGACAACTATTTCAAAGTTAGAAAAAAGCGCACAGCACGGCTTAGGATATATGTCAAAAATTGTAAATCCCATTTTTCATATTGCTTATATCTCGCTAAGATAGAAATATGAGTTCTACAATGAAGAGTAGAAACTATGTAAGACTCTCTCCATATTGCAATATTTAGTTGTGGAGCAAGATCAGAACAAACATCATTAACTGCATTCATTATAAGTGTAGTGTACTGCGCCCCATGATTGGCTGAACAGCAAGGGCCTCAGTGCTTCGCTTGACCTTCATTAAATTTTTTTAATGGCTTGGTACTCTTCAATTTGTTAGGCCTTTTTATCTTGTGATGGGACTTCCCGTTCCTTTTTTGACGAGTCTATTACAAGTTTGAAGATTTAAAAAGAGAATAAACTTGGCCGAGAACACTGGCCCCTTGAAGCGACAAAATCTTATGTTAGACAGTCAACTTAGGATATATCTAATGAACATAAACCGAAAAATCGCTTATGATAAATTCACTTTGAGGTCAAAATTTTTTCTTTATGTTTTCACCGTACATTTTATAGTGTGCTTCTTATCGCATATATCGAACTTTTCCTACAACAAAGCTTATTTCTGACCTACTTCCCCGTCCTTAAATGCCCACTTGTCAACCTGCTTTTTGCTAGGTTTTCACTTTAAAAATCTTAGTGGCGTGATTTTTTGACGTTGAAATTTGTAGTTGCTTGTCAAAAACATTTTGCTTCTTTTTAAAAATTGAAAGGTTTTCTTAATAATAGATTCAAGCTATAATTAGGTCCTAGACTGACGCAAGTTCGGAGTAACTGTTAATATAAAGTAAAAGCCTATTGATTGAATTCTGTTCTACTCTCTGTCTATATTTATTATGTAGAATGGTGTTTGGTGATACCAAATGTTACCTTTTGAGTCGTAAACTTGCAAATTCTAGTCCGATTGGGTCACATCCAGTGCAGGTATTGTGGAAATACTCCACGCTTGACCAATACATCAAAGCAGTTGTGTCAGCTGAGACACTAACATATATGTATATCTCAAATGTATGTATGTATATATATATATATATATTAAACAAGTGCATTTAAGTAGGAAGGAAACGTATCTACTAGGTCGTGATTAGCTCACTCTTTAGCGGTGTTATTGTGGTACATGAACTTATGATTATCACATCAAAACGAATGATGTGTTCTGACTTGGTGTTAACCAAATATATTTGTCCCATATGGCATACATTTCGTACATATAAATGGTGGAGCATTACCACAATAGCTGCACTAAGTGGAAGCCGACCGGGCTCGAACTTGCAATCCCCAGACTCAAAAGCCAACACTCAAACCTCCGTGCCATCACGGCACAAAGGTTTTGGTGAAGGACATTCAAAGTCCTTGGTATCACGAGACGAAACCCAGCGGTGGGTAAGGGACAATTCATTAATTTTTCTGTGTTTCAGCTTAAGCCTTCATCAGTGTCAGATATATGTAATACCTCAACAGACACACTGCTTTTTTACATATTTATCAAGAGTGGGCTTTACCACAATAGCTGCACCAAGCGGGAGCCGACCGGGCTCGAACTTGCAATCCCCAGACTGAAAAGCCAACACTCAAACCTCCGTATATATATGTATATATATACGTGATGGCACGGAGGTTGGCTTTTATATATATATTTGTATATTTATATATGTGAAATTACATTAGTTTAAAATGGGTGTTTGGAATGAAATTCAAAAAGCATGCGTGTATCAAAATTCGCATATACTGACCATATTCGACCGATTCCGACTGATTCGATAAAAACAAAACCGACTGTACCTCTAATCTGAAGTCAGGGTCAACATCTATGGTTATATCTCGTGGTATTGATAAATAAGATGCATACAATAATTACTGTCAAATATGAAAGTTGAATTACTGGCAACTGATACCTTAAATTCCGCTGTTGTACTGTGAGCACTAATAATATTTCTTGGTCGGGGAAATTGCTTATAATCCAGTATGAAGTGTTCTTGTCAACTTTCTATTAGCAAATACAATGGAAAAGATGTACACTGCAGCCATGGACTGTCTATAAAAGTATCATAAGTCAATAGCATTTTGTTACGGTACACATCACTATCTGAATATCTTGTTTAGAATTTTAGAATGAATCTTGACAATGTCTTTATCGTAATATCATCGCTTATTTATCTTAAAGCTTAGAAAGTAAACGAAAAATCACAAGGAGGTAGTGTTACGAACTTCTTCTTGTGCTTCTTGTATAAAAATGCTCTTATAAAAATTTTGCTTAACATGATAGTACTTGATCTAGATATTCGAGGTATTTTTGGTCTTCGTAAGTTTGTTTTGATATGTCTTTTGTCATCTGCCTTTGATAAATAAAATTCTACCAAACATTGAGGACCTAAGCACCTGTCATTTTCATAATAGAACCTACTTGTTTATAAGTTGCCTATTTCTCCGTGTTATGATCCTTTGACTTTTTTCACTGACTTAGTATGTTATTTTCATTTAAACATGATAAACTTAAAATCTTCGCTGTATCATATAGCTCGATTAGATTAAACAACTATCTTGTAATAATGTGTAACATCTGATTGCAGTCATACACATTTTAGTCATGGGGAAACACATATAATAATATATCAGTATGGAGTTATGCTATCTGTTTGTGTGCTTATCTTGTATTTCGGCTACATTGCCAAATATTCTTGCTCAAGATGAAGGAGACAAAGTGTCCAAATTCACAGATGATAAACAGTTGTCCAACAAAGAAAAGCAAGAATTAGAAGATGAAATGAAAGTTGCAGAAAACTCAGAAATAAAGGCAAATGAAGGTAACATGTCTGCTTTTATAGGCTTGGAGTCAATGATGAAAAAAATAACGCGAAGAAAAGTAAATACTTAAATAAATACTTTACATGTATGTGGAAGGAATTTCAATAGTTGCTGTAACTGATGTTTTTAACCTCGCACAGTCTATAAGTATATTTACAATTGACACCAGTTCCTTTGTGAAGCCCAGAAAACTAATGAGTTTTTTGTTGAGTTTTGACTTTTGTACATAGTTCAAATCTGTCTGGTAACACATTCGTAAAATCATTATGCGATGAATTTATCTTGGAAGCTAAGTAAGAGTAGCTTGAGCACCTGGTAACGAAAAAGTTCCATCAGTATAAGACCATGAACCTCCAAAAATTCCAAGAATCTATTGGACTTGGTGTCATATGGTGCTAATATAATATTGCGGAACATGGCTCAAATCCATGTCCAGGAATGTTAAATATAGTGGGAGACGACTTGCAAATCTGCATTGAAGAGCAATGGCTTGGGTTACACAGCGCAGATTAGTTAAATTTTACGCCTTTAAGTGCGAAAACCACATACTTTATCATACAAAGTATATAAACAAATTTGCTGATATAGTTAAACTGCATTTATTGTTTTTCTCTAAATTGGTAATGTTTTTGTTGCTGTTTTTATTTAGAGGATCAAGGAATTTTTGAAAGGATTTATGAAGTGAATGAGGTAGAAAATCCATCCATGCTAACGACTGAAGATAAACAAAGTATTAATGGATCGATAGAAAATGCTATGAGTCAAGAAAAAGGTACGTTTGCTGCGTTCATGAACAATAGCTATAAACTGATTTAATTGTTAGTAGTAATCGTTTAATACTACTGCTATGGGTTCCGGGATGAAATAATAGACGCAGCGTATCCTCTGCGTATCATATAAGGGAACTTAAATAGATTGGTGACAAGAAGGATATCCGACTCTGAAACAACTTACCAACTCACGAGTCGGACAACTAGGAGAAAACGAACAATACAGTATCGATAGAGACTCTGGTCGAAAATGACTGCATTATTAAACAGGACCTGCAGGGTAGAGATGGAAACTAATCATATCAGCTTTGTGACCCCTGGTTAAAAGAATAAAGCCGAATGTGAAAGAAGAAGAAAAGATTGTTTTATACAGTAATGCAATTTTTTTGACTTGGTAATAAGAAAAACGCACACTCCGAACAATAATATCTTCAGTTGTCTTGTTAGTTACACAGGTTAAACATTTTGTATTACATATGTTGTTAGAATAGCTAGTAATTAATTTGTCAATCGAGAGAGGGTGCCCGCTTTAAACGTTTAACGTGCAATAATGTTAATACTTCTGTCGGCAGGGTTCATACCCTCGTGGTATGATACAATTACTACTTTGTTTCGTGGACTACTATCATCCTGCAAATGTATCTTGCATGTACTTGCGATCCCGTTGCTGATCCCGATGAGGATGGAATGAATCTCGATCGCTGTTCCGATACCGATAAGCTGCTTCTGGCCAGCGTAATTGAGAGATTACATGCAATTTTGATGGCAATGATATCTGCTAAGCAAACTTTTGTCACTGCAAAAGTACGTAATGAGGCTATTGGCAACATGACGGATCAATTGTAGGAGTCAAAGTTTTCTCTGACTGTATGCATGACCTTAAATGATACTCTACGATACTATAACTTGCATAAAAACGGTATGGCTCCATTTATTACCATTATCGGATTGAAGTTTGTGATCATAGTAGAATTTGAAATGTTGACCAAAACGATAAATATTTATGATAGCCCCCGTAAAACATGAATGGAACAAGAATAGTGGAAATTTCCAAAAAGTTGCAATGGTGTAAAATATTGTTTTTACCGATGGAAGGATATAGTGAAAGAAAGACTGAAAGAAAAACTCAACGACAAGAGAAAGAATAAAAAGTATAAAACTACCTTTATACTAGCGATACTGAACTCACAGAAAGGACAATCTGTATTTTATGTCAATCCTATCTGTAGGGGTCATGTCAACATCTCATGTAATAAATTACACACTCTTTACGAACTAAAGAGACAATAGGGTGTTCTCAATTTTGTGGGCCTAAATGATGCAACAGGACTTGCGTAGAGAATGTCAGTAAACCAGTTCTTCCGTAATCAAGGCCATCTTTCAGGCATTCCGTTTTCAAAAGATAATAATCTAGAAAAGCTCAAGTCGAATCAGGAAATACATTGTGCAGAAAGGTTTAAATAATTTAAGGAGAATTGTGTATATTATATGACAATGCTACGGTGCATTACAAGTATATACATATACCTTTACAGTAAATTCAGCATGTTTGATACAATGTCCAGTATACAACAAAGAAAAAAATAGTATTATGCAAGAAGGAAAAGCCAACTTCCTAGCCATTTTAATGAGTAGTTCTCAACAAAAAACAAACCTTGCTAAGAACTCGATTTAACTACTTTTAGCTACACTTAGTAATTGAATTTTCCTTGTAACGTTTCGTAGAAATTTGGTCATGAGTCTCTTTCGCAACAGTATTCTAACAACATCGATTTATGACACAGATGTCTATTCTCTTTTGGTAGCAAATATTATAACACAGATGTCAATTCTCTTTTGGTAGCAAATATTATAACACAGATGTCTATTCTGTTTTGATAGCAAATATTATAACACAGATGTCTATTCTCTTTTGGTAGCAATTTCACAACAATTATTTGAAGGAGACATGGAACTTGATCAAGATGATTTAGATGTATTGTCAGAAAAAGTCGATGTTAGCAAATTCACTGAATCACCTGGGTTCAAAAGGAATGCTGTTCCATGGAAAAAGAAACTATGGAGAACGAGAGTTGTGCCATATGTGATTAATCATCCTGGTACAAGAACTAATGGTCCAGGTATGATGGCCATGGACATAACCTTGTACAACCGAAACCGTCATTCTCACAAAATGTGAAATTGATGCGATATTTTATCAAAATTTCGCTGAGACTCGTATTTGCCATTTAGCTTTCAAAAGTCAAACTCTGTTTCCACGCCACTGACGTCCAGGGATGAGGGGCTGGGCGGTGGGTTGTGTGGCAAACTTGGCTTGCTTAGGTTTTGGACTGCACTGCTACTCAGTATAGTAAATGGTACAGTAGGATCCCACCTCACTGGCAGAATTTATTGTTTAAATTCTTGAATCTTGGGAAGCATTTTGCGCCCATATACATCTTTGCTACACGAAGGTAGTGGACTGGAACCCACAACCTTCAGCTTACAGAGCAAGTACTGAACTTATACGTAATCGTGACAGCACTTCAAATAGGATTGGTTCAGACAATTTAAAGAACTTCTTCCAATATTGATTTTATCAGAATATGGAGTCCATTCTTTGCAAACTTTCATTCTACGTATCAATGTATATGAAATGCTAATGCTGGCGAATGTTCTTATGCAAGACATTGCACTCTTCATGGCACCGGATTCGCTAGATGTTAGAATTTTACCAAATTGTCCTACCTATATAAAAATTGCCTATTGTAACGTAGATACGGTGATATATTTAATATACAGCAGCCTTACAAGTCACATTGCCCATTAGACTCGTGCGCAGCTGCACGAGAATCATAAGTAATCCATAAAATCATATCAACTGCGTATTTTTTATACAAGATGCTGAATAGCCAGTCTAGGACTTGTAAAGTAATACTAAATATTAAATACAATATAGTGTTAACTCTTCTGCAATATTGCGTGAATCTAAGGACTTTTATGCCGGGCTTTGCTAACACATAAAATGACAGTTGTGTCATTTCTTTATAGCCGAAGTAGAGCAAGCAATTGTCAACGCTTTAAGAGACATGGAAAGCAAGTCTTGTCTAAAGTTCAGACCAAAATACAGTAGTGACACAAATTGGCTTGAATTTTACAAAGGAGCAGGGTAAGGGAAAATTAATTATTGTAACATAAATTGTTTAAATGCACAAAATGATTCCATTTCTGGCACATTGTCTGTGCCAGACACATGGCCCTTTAATATACAATTTTAAAAACCCAGGTAAAAAATCGGGAAGATGTTTCGGTGTATATTTGATTTAACTTTCAGTTGAGTTATAAATAAAGCAATAGATCAGTGCTAACTTTGGCCGCTTCCGTGTACAGTTCTTTACCAGATCCAACATTTTGATTTCGACAGAAACAAAAGTTTTCAATAGCACCATGGACCCATAAGGCCAGTGGCATGGTTCGCCACGATTCGTTTCTTCGAAATGGCTGAGGGCGATGCTCAAAAGTGTCAGCGCGAATGACCGAAAGACTAATGTTTTATCCGTGCGGAATGTTGCCGACACATGCCTATTAAGGTCACCAGAAGTTGCGCTGGTTTGGGCATATCTCAAGGGTGACCTGGAACGGCTTCAGAGCACAGTCTTCTTTACCAAACGACCAAAGCACTGGCGGATACCACGCAACTCACCGAGACTGTCCTGGTCACGTCATATTGTTGAAGCTCTCAAAACTGGCCAATTGAAAACGCCCAAGCGACAGGATCGGTTACAAGTGTCGCTACAAATGGTTACAACCTTGTCAGATGCCAGCTTATGCTTACAAGTAAAAGAAATATCAAGCCTGGCACAAACCGCATTTTACAATTTGGAAAGGTTGAAAGGACCAAGGAGGAAGGAAATAGAAAAAACTGTAAATCGCCATGAAAATTTGCGACACTGCGCTAAAAACATACAAAAAGCATTTTGCGTCTTCTGAGTATCAAACGTCAGAAAGTAAAGTATATGTACTGGTTTCAATGTCCACGTATGTATGGTTTACCTAAAATACATAAGAGCAATAATCCACTCAGACTTTTTTATCCATGATTGGCTCTGCTCATCATAAATTGGCTAAATGGTTTCTAACCTTTTAGAACCAGTGCTGAAAATCTACACCAAAACCTGTATCAAAGATCCTTTACCTTTGAAAAATGTGTTCAAAATCTCAAAATTTATTCTCGTGAGGTGGTTATGTGTTCTTTTCACTAATGTCCCCGTTGATGAGACGATAAGAATATGTGACGATGCTTTGTACAGGGGAAAGGTTGAACAGCCCTCCGTCCCAGAAGAGATCTTTGTTGAGTTAATGGAATATGCCA
>JANTCA010052472.1:7631-17804 GCA_024741275.1 Chironex yamaguchii
CTTGATGAGAGCATCATGTTTTTCCATACTTGATGAGGGTAACATGTTTTCCATACTTGATGAGAGCATCATGTTTTTCCATGCTTGATGAGGGTAACGTGTTTTCCATACTTGATGAGAGCAGCGTGTTTTGCAAACTTGATGAGAGCACCGTGTTTTTTCATTGTTAATGAGAGGAGCCTGTGTTGCCATAGTTGTTGGAAGCAGCGTATTTTGTCCCCGTTGACAGCGGGAAATGGGCATATGAAAGAAAAGCATTCAGAGTTAATGTCACTACTTCAGCTGATATTTTCCTCCTATATTTTCTCATTTAATGTGGGCCACCATCTTTTCCACTTGTTATTTATGCTGCTTTCATTGTGTCAATTGTGATAATTTAATGTACTTCGTCTCTGATTCGTCACAGTGGAGCTTCATCCCTATCTTCCTCAGCATAAACTTGTTCAATTTTGTCAGCAACACGGTAGGTATCAATGCTTTAATCGTATACTTATCTTTCCTCATTATTGAAAACAGCCATGATAAACTTTGTATTACTTAAAATTCCATTTCTTTTGTCAGCGAACGAAAAAGAGGTAAAATTCCTTTCCACGCAACCTTGCTGTACAAGGTGGCGCCTCATTCCGTTTACTCATCGTTTGGGTCACGCACCTGTGCAACACAGTGAATGCTACAGTGGAGGCTGGACCATTGGTAGCCCTGTGCGTTAGGCATCCATAATCTGGTTTCTAAGCAGAGAGGGATTATGTACTATTTTTATGATATGACCCAGTCGTTGCTTTAAACGCGCAACATCTCTGATGCAACTCATGCCCTCTGGGAATGTGCTATTGGTCTGAGTCTTTGGGTTGGGGTTTGCACATGAAGCAACAGGCGTAGCAAATGGAACCATCTAATATTTTCAAGCAATGGAATGTGCATTGCTACAATGAGATCATATTGGATATTCTCAATGTAATTTAATTCAATAAGCTAATTTTAATTGCTAAAGAGATACTGCTACCACCAGTCCATAATGAATATAACAAATTAGAAGTAGTTGTTTGGCAAAATATAGAAGTGAAAGTTTCATTTTTGTCCGCATTTTGAATAAATATTACATAGTGACGAATGCACCTGTATTTGACTTTCACTTTGTATTTCACTTTTGCTGCTTGAAGAACGTTGTTGCAGTTTTCATGGCCAGAATGGTCGATTCTTTGGACAAATACAACCCTTGATTTTGGGTGTAACGTAATGGGCCGAAGTCTGGTACTTAGATTGCCGGGGTGAAGGTGGAGGGTTGACGGCGTGGTATACCCCTTAAAACGTAGCCAAATGAGCCTAAAACTAGTCGTCAGATAAGTAGACAAGTCACTCTGAAGCAAACTCTCGTACCTAAAGTAAAGTCTAGCGCTTAAATCAGAGAGAGGGCGCTTTTATTTCTTTTGATTGCTTTATTTAGTCCTTAGTAATGTGCCACTCCTAACTTGTTTCTATAGAAATTCATGTGACTGCGTATGCACCACTTGGGAGCCCTGGCAGGAGCGATGTTTATCGGACACACAACCAACCCGAACTGTTAGAGGAAAAAGTTTTATCTTCAGTAGCAAGAAAACACTTTATTTCACCTGCTCAGGTAAAGTAGTTTGCCATATGACTTGTGTATCATGCCTTTGAGGAGTGACGGAGAGTAGATCAAGAGTCCATGAGGAAGAATCTAACTAAGAATGGGTAAGTAGAGCAGTAATTAAGTGAGGGAAGTAAGTTTGATTGCTTCGGAATGCAGCTTAGGAGGTGATAAAAGAATAGGAAAAGCTGGATTGTGGAAGCAAGTGGAAAGCAATCATTGAGGACTGATTAGCAGATATTTTAGAATTTCGTGAAATATTGGGCTAATATGTAAGAACTAAAATATAAATTTTGTATCTTTGGTTTGGTCTTAGCATACTCGTTGCTGAGCGTGGCTGATTCCCACGGCAGGGCTAGGGAATTTTACTAGGAAGTGAGCTCTTAAGGAGAGTGGGCTCCCTTTACCTTCTCTCACCAGTGGTATTTTGTTTGCAGTGACGCGGATTCGAACTTGCAACCTCTGGCTTGCAAGATCGTCATCTTGCCGCTCTTTTAAAGAGGAAAACATTCTATCCGGGAATTTTCGAGCTACAGAGTTTAAGGCATACGATAGAGGGAAAGGTGGAGAGTAAATAGGCAATATATAAATTAGAAAGCCGATATAGAATTAACAATAAGAAGGGATTAAGTTGAAGAAAGCAAGTAAGTAAAAAAAGAATATATGAAAAATAATTGACAACGTATTGAGGATTGGCTTCTGGCACTCTGGGATAATGCTGACATATTACAGGATAAAATCAAGGTGAAATGTTGTGGTGTTTGGCGAAGTCAGGACCGCCGTCAAACCCCAGAAGTTTGTTGATCGAACATTAAAAGAGCTATACCAGGCAGGCAGTCTTGATGAAGCGAAAAATACGTGCACAATCAATTCTTTATTTCAACAATGCTTGCAAATTCAAGAGCAGTATAATTCACTAGGAGTTATGCAGCATTTAAATGTAAAGATTGTAAAGTGATACTGCCCTCATACTGTCCCGTAGTGGTTTTTTCACGTCTCCAGCGTAATATGGGCCGTTCCTGAAAAATATGTGCAATCTGGAGATCACAATGGACAATGTAGTCATTTGGACTAGTATATATGTGACGTTCTTGTTTAGATGATGGTTTGTTATGACGTGTCGTCTGGCACGATCTTCCCTGTTGTATGTCAGGTCTAGGGGACATTATTGAAGTAAATACTACGTCAGTAGACTGTAACCAGTACGAGAAAATTACAATACTTTCGTCGTATAATAGGAGCAGATGTGTGTTTGTGAGATGTGCCCTGTAGTTACTCTTTCGTATGTCAAGGCTGTGTATGTCCAAAATTCGTGAATGGATCGTTTTTCTATTTACAGGAGGCGCAAAGTTACAAATTTTGTATTTTACTGTGTCCCAAGCAGGTTTTGAAAGAAAACAGCGACTGACAGTAAATTGTTTAGTTGAAGAGAGAGGCAATGGATAGTCAGATACAGTGAGCTGTGATAGATAATATCGTGGAAGTCAGGTGTTTAAGAATAAATCATTATGGTGCCCTTTTTTCCTATTACTGGCATGGGGATGGATGTTTGCTCAAACAGCTAACGCTAATCAGTTACAATAGTATCAGTTTCCTAAACAGTGATCACAAAAGATTGAGTTGTACAAGAAATCTGTGTTTTGACTTTCTTATATGATTTTTCATGGTGGTACACCTGTAAAATTCCTGAGTAGATGGATATCATGCTTTAGAACATGTTTTAGGTGACATCCCGTGTCTATCCTCTGTAAAAGTGCAAATATGCAAAAGCATTATGGAAACAGTTTGCTTCTGGTACTCTTCAAAGAATGATACATGAGAAATCCAAGCAAGAAAGGCAAGCAAACACGAAACAGCAAAAGTTTATCGATAGAACGTGACCTTTTGAGCGCGAAGTCAGTGAAGGATAACACTAGGTCCAAGAAATGTCATTTTCACTTAGTAGGGTATTGGAGCGGGGGGCCGAGCAAACTAGAAACATCTGAAAATTAGTTATACGTAGTTGTATTTACTCTCTTAACAACTCAGCCAATTTGGGTGATATGTTCCATAGTGAATGGGTGTCACCTGTCAACTCTGCTGGCTGGGTATCAGGATCCGTCTAATACAGTTAATTGGTAAACCTGTCGTTAAATATCTCATTTCATTTTGGCGTACCGTTCCTTCTTACCTCGCTGATGTTTGTACTTAGACGAATGTCAGATACAAAATCTTTTGAGTCTAATTTGGGAATATTTCAAGTTGAATTCAAGTTTTTGGCTACAAGAAGACTTCGACCGTCTCTTGTGTTGTCGCTCTTTTATATCTCACTTTAAGCAATTTAAACGACAAGAAAAGTGATTTTCATTATTCGGCCGTTGACTCTCTTCTTTGAGTGAGTTAGATACTGACAAAAGCTACGACAAGTTGACGCAACTCAGACGAAGGAACCAGAGAAGAGGGTCAGTGCATCGATTTTTCTCCCTCTTCTTTGCTCATTCATACCTCCCTGAGCTGCTTTCCTAGACTCGTGCTTTGAATTGTCCAGTCATTGTCTTTTCTCTCTCCTTTTGCATCGTTTTTTGCTCTTGTTTGTGGATGAAGGCTCGATAATCTAATGTTAAAAAACTGTGACAAATGAAGAGACAAAGGCTTATACACATTGTTTTCTGGGCCCCTAACTTAGGTCGCGTTGGTATGGAATATTCAAAGAGGTGTGTCAGTGATACCAAAGACAACTAACGTGGAGCGACTTAAAGAAAATTTGGATGTAGCCCACAAAGTGTTGGATTCGGAGGATATAAAAGCCATAGAAGGAATCACTACTCGTTGTCGCTATTTCAGTTTTCCATGGTGCCAGAGGAAGCAAATGAATTTTTGGGATGACGATTAAGCATCAAACGAAACGCCACACGTATTTTGCCGTTAATTACCTTCTTTTGTATTATTTTACTTGAACAGTGTACTCGCTGTGCATGAAAGCTCGGTCGTATTGCCGTAAATCCTCGGATTAGCCCACAGGGTCTATTTATTTTTTATATTTTTGGATGGAACTGATTCGAAGGGGGCTTACACGAAAGGGAGCTTATAAAATTATCTGAGACATGCCACTTAATTTTCTCTTAATAAAATGAATAATCTAAATATAAGTCTGTCTGTAATTTCAAGTTCTTCTTCCTCCTCAACTTCCTTGTCGAGGATCAGGAATCCTGGTGGGGTGTATAAAGGTTCGAGTGTTGTTTCAGTTTTCTGTCACGGTATTATTGGGGCCATGAACTAGAGTGACTCAGCAGCTGATTAAACTCACGTCAATTTGCACTGTTACCGTGAAACTAGAACTTGCTGGCAATAACTGTAGGTTTTTTGGCAAACATCTATATCTATGGCTCTGGGCTGAATTAGGACACCTTATATAATGTTACTACGGTGTAAAGCAATACTTATCTCATTGTAAGGGCTTTTATTTTGTGAGGAAGGGGTGCTCTTTTTATACCAAATCTTTTAGGATTCGCTCCCGAGTATGCAATAGAATTATGTGACCTTTTTGTTGTTACTGCAACTGTATACTGTAAGATTACCGACAATAATTTCATATTAGCCGAATGGTATCTGTATTTTACAAAATAAATATTGTATTATTGTATCGTTATTTGTTATGTGGGTATGGCATATAGAGTCTAGATTCGAGTTTAAGATATTTAGGCGAGCTTGTAATTTATTTATTTAAGCCAGGAATACTCAAGTCTAGAAGTCAGAGAAATTTGAAAATGTGTATTGGATTTATATAACTTTATTACCTTTTTGCATTTTGCGTAATAATATGGGTTTCCCTCTCCATGAGTAATTTATATACCCTGCTTGTTTATGAGCAAACTCCACTGGTGAAAAGCCAAGCTTCAATTCTCACACGTGATCAGCCGTTGTAGTTCAATAATAAGCTCCATCAAATCACGACATTCTCGTTATTTGTACAAGTAAAATTTAGTCAACTCTTACTGTCTGCCTGGCTGATTGTCGAAGATGTCAATCTATCTGATGACATCTTTACTTGGACATTTACAGCACTCGGAGCTCGGAAATGCGGATATCTCGTATTATTGAAGATGAATTTTAATAATCGGCTTTGTCGCAAAGACACATGGGTTAGTAACATCAACTCGGTATTCTAAAGCCGAAAAGTGGTAACACGTTAAGAACTTTTCCAATTAATTTTTTAACACGTGGTTTAATAGCGACATGGAAGTTACTGTTTGTAAAGACTCGTATAGTTGTGTTTTAGATTTATATACAGTATAACTATCCCTGTTGAGACATCATTCCAAACAGAACAGCGAGATTGACAATTGGTCTCTTGAGTGCTTTTGTAGAGAGTGTTTGCAGAGGTTATTGGAAGGAATATCTTGGTGTATTTGAGGAGACCAAAGTTCCAGGTAACAGCGGGATTGTACTGACTGGCCCTTTCGGGTCAAGGGTACAAACCGTCAACAAATATGTATAGAATAAGTCACTTTACTTGTACTCTAAAGCAAGGTATTGTGGCTTCTGCTTAACGTAGTGTTGCGGGGTCAACCAGGTAGTATTTAGTCACTGGGCGTCACTTTCAGTGAGTTTAGTAGCGATTGTACGGGATAGTTACATGCCTGTGTACCCTGAGTCACCATTACATAGCTCATCAACGAAATAATGCCGCGTCCCCTTAATTTCTGCGCACGGTGTGTTGTAGTGTAAAGTGGAGGATAAAAGCTTTACGGCTGCAGAGTACGTGTTACGGTCGTAGGCCTGAAGGGGCTGGTATCTAGCCTTATATGCAGGTAGCTTGTATGTGATGTTTTTGTTGGAAGTGCAACGGCAAACTTTGGCAGCTGTCCAAGCGTCCAGGGAGTGCTATTTAGCCGCACTTTTTCGAAATTGTAGGATTAAAAAGTTCCCCCAATACAGTATAAACCCGTTATGAAGTACACCAAGAGAATGGCTGATTCAGTGCGTTATACCCGAAGTTCGTTATATGCGCGGCAAACGGTATGGGGTAACAAGGTATATAATGATATATGCTTTTCAGCTTCTTTTGCCGCTTTTGGAGACTGAAATACTTAAAATGAAGACTCAGATAACTTTCTTCTTTAAAAGCACAGCAAACAAGTGTACTCCCACATCACATAACGTACCCCTTCCATACTCATAGTAGCTATTACTGGAAAATAAATCAACACCAAAGTGTCAGTGGTTCGCATGATGGACGTGCAGACGGGGACAAACAATAAAAAACGCAAAGTACGTTATAACGTCTTTTATAACGTCGGGAATTGGTCTTAAAGGGATAAAGAGTATGTCCTAATTAAGATCATATAATAACCGAGTGTATATAGTCGAGTTAGTTTCGTAAGGCTTCGTTTGAACCTTTTACCAGGACCGGCTACTTATCGGTACATTAAATCAAAAAGTATGCTGTAATCAAGTACCTTATAATGAGATTATACTGTATCACCCAGGTGAAAACGTGAATTAAGTTATTGAAGCTCTGCGCTTACATTTTCATTTTTAATACTCACAAAGCAATGCAGACAGTCTGTTTTGATCCGTGCAACTTTTAACATTTTTATATTCTTTGTAATTTTGAGAACAATCGTTCTTCAAGTTCTGACAATTGAACTAAGTTAGAAGGAAAGCAGTCTTTGAATAATGGAGATGTCCTTCCATTAATTTATTAGCTGCTCTTGGGATGGAATCATGACTGAGCTCCGTTACATTGGAAAAAACAAGCTTGTCCTGGATATCCTTGTATGCATCTATTCGATGTTGGAGAACCGAGGATAATGTGTCATAGAGAAAATGAAATACCTCAACTTTGAAATGTTCTACAATTGGAACTACTGTTTCGACTGAAAAACTCTCTTCAGCATACTGACTATCACTCTTGTTGTGGTTGTTAAAAGATGTTTTGTACACTTTAAATGCAGGTTTAAGCATTTATGTTCATACGAGTCAAACGTAAACAATCATTTTCACAAAAATTTTGGGGTCCTCTAAATACTGGAGGGCCCTGGCTTCAGCCATGTCTGATCCCCTTAATCCGCCACTGGTTTCAAGCATATCTACGATAACTATGTAGCCTTCTTTAATGGTGGAAAGAGTGCTCAGTGGAAGGTGGCTTAATCAATGATGTTAAAGCACGCATTATTGGTTGTCAAACACGGATGGGATCTTTTAATTATTTCTTCGGGCTTCTTGGACAAAGGCTTTTCTGCCACACTAGCTAATCCATTAAAAGTCGTTCATAGCAAACAAGTCAACGTTATGAAGTTCCGTATAAGATTCCGCCCTGGCTGGTCAACAGCTAACTAATCAAACTGTTAAAACTTTGAAACATGTTTGTAGCTATGAAGTGTCTTAATTGTTTAAAAGCACAAGTTACAAACCCTCCAACATCTAGGAATCAATACTTAGAATATACTTTGGAGCAGTCAATCTTTTGGTAAAGGAAATTCAAGAAATATTTCAGCAGCCAAGTTTTGAAATATATCCGACGAGAGTCTTCACTGTTAAAATCCATGTAGATTGTATGAGATCGCAATTTCAGGATCTCCATGGCAACGTTAGCAAATTCTCGCTTCATCTCAGGAGCGAGGTTTAACCATAGAGAACCTTTTATATCTATGGGTTTAACAATAGTGTGAAACAGTTAGCTCATCAATGAGGGTCGACTGAACGATAGTACCAAGGTTCTAACGAACGCAAATAATTATTCTAATATAGATAGAATCCCTACAATTTAATCGTTCTTTTGGAGGCAAGCAATTACATTTGTTATAAGCCGATGCTCAAATATTAAGCCGAATTTAAAGCTTCAAATGATGGAGGACGCTTCCCCAGGTCTGAAAGAAGCGGCTGCCATTTGGAATTTTCTGGATTCATTGGCTGAACAGAGCCCTGAAAATTACCAATCATTTATTACAAAAACCATGCAAGAAGCCAGCCACCAGGGCTTTAGTGTCCCTCAAGAGTTTCAATACATCGAGACCGAAAAGGTAGGCCTTTAGTTAGCCTTTTCTAGACCGGTATATTGTGGTTGTATCTCAGCTCTTGCTTTCGGAACAGCTAGCGCTGTACATAAAAGCCTGAAAATTTGGGTATCTTTCTAAAAGTCTTTGAATTTAGTTAAACATTAATATATGTAATAAAGTTAACTAAGTCAGTAACAATATTTCTTCTTGCATTGCAATTTGGTGATAAAGTGATGAAACTTTGCATTGGCAAGCTGTTGCAACCCATGCTAAAGTAGCATGAGCAGACCCTTCATGCACTAATGGCTCTTCCCAAGTCAGTTTATCGGGTTTGTGTTTGAAAAAAGTGCAAAACTAATAGGACACTATAAAGCATAACATGCGTATCTAAAATAACACAAATGGTTATTAGACTTCAAATGAGTTCTTTGCATGGCAAAGTAATCTGGAATATTTGATTTTAGATTTGAAATACTACTAGTATGGTTGCACTTTCAAATTTTTGCTTGGACATAGAGTGACAAGTGGATGAGTATTCTAAGTATGATACCCAAGGTAAAGTGCACAAATCCACAATTGACATTAGAAATATAGTGTGATACTTTTTAAACTTCTGTTGCCTTGATAACCTGCCTCTATTTCATATATTTGTAACTAAGATACATATGATTTGGTTAGAGGCCATTCAAAAGTTACATAATGGCTAAGAGGGGAGGAGTACTCATTTGTGACATTTTCTTATCATAATCTGAGGGTGAGTGATCTCAGCATACAGATTACACAGCAAAAGATAGACAAAAAATAAACTGAGACAAGAATTTTTAAACCATGTATAATTTATTTCCAATACTCCTTGCTTCCCACCCAGTTATGGGTTCTCTATGTCGACCCCGGCAATTGACATTAATGTTCCATCGGTAATGTTTATCAACATTAGATAGTAGATAACAATAAAAGGAACAAACTCACCGAACGCAGGTAGGTGACGAAGATGACATGAAGTAAGACAAGAACAGTTAGCTAGACCATTATCATCTTGACCAGGATTCATGAGATATGAGGTAAGACATGATCACGACTGTCCATTACAGAGATATTCCAAAGACTACCTAAGTTTAAATGTTAACAAACACATAACTAAGTTTGACCGGAAATCACACGTTCTACTATTACTCGCAAGTGTCTGGTACGTGACCTATGGAAAACAAAAACTCAGTTAAGGGGCTGACAGTCTCCCCTCCTTAAAGAAGTAGTGTTAATCACAGCTAATGGTAGTAATTTATATATTATTTGTGAGTAATGGCTAGCTTAATAAGAACAATTTATAACTAATTAACAATGAGTAATAAGTAGTCTAATATATGAGAATTGAAATGCTAATACATATGAATAAATCCACTTGATAAAATCCAATATCGAATGTTGATGTCCATCTAATGTTAAAGTGTCAAAGTCTATGTAATTCGAGTTCTTGGTAATACTCCAGTGAATGGCGGTACAACATATTTAGGATAATAATTTGGTATAGGGTGAGGCATGTAGTTGTAAGTTGGCAATGGGGGGCAGTGAGGGACTAAGAGAGGT
>JANTCA010052494.1:0-17801 GCA_024741275.1 Chironex yamaguchii
TCCCACTATTCCGTTCCTCAAGCAGGGCTTTCACGTACCTATACGGATTCTTCATGAATAACTGTCGACATTTTCTTTTCTTCCTGCCCCGCTTCTCCTTTCGCTCCTTCCTTGCCTCTGTTCTGATTTTTGCTGATATCTGATGTCTCTCTTCTGTCAGTTTTTGCCTGTGATCCCATTTAGCTTGTTCCCAAGCCCTGCGGAGCCGTCACTTTTCCCTACGCAGCCACTGCATCTTCTGGCTGTCTCGCGTAGGACGACCTGGTTTTTTACTTTGCTGTTTCACTGTGCCAAAAGACTCAGCACCCACCTTGTAAATTTCATCAGCCCAGCTGATTCAGCTCCTCTTCGATGGTATTGTGTTGAGTTGGAGATTTCTTTTATCTTTCTATCACAGTCTTTGCAAAGTCTGAATACGCTTTCTGTTCACTGGCTCTTGGCCAGTTGATCTTGTTACACTTTTCAATCTCAATGTCTTCGGCTGCTTCACCAGTGATGCCACTCTGGTTTGTGTCCGGGGCTGGACTGGCTCTGCTAGTCTGACGAGGTTCCCCTCTGCTCTGCCGAAGACATCCTACATCTGTTCCATCAACTGTTCTTTCTCTGACCATCTCTGACTCTCCATCATTCCACTCAGAACCTGTCTAAGAATTTGTATATCCAAAAATCGTGTCCGTTCCAAATCCATGTTCCGTTAAATCTGATTTTGGCCATTTATCCTCTCCCGGTGGTCCCTAGCATGCTCTTATATTTTGACTTGTTGCGATTGATTTCCAGACCATGGATTACAAGTCCATTGGGTCCCACTCGTCTTTCCGAGTGTCAACTGTCTTTCCAGTTGTCAGGAGTCTTTCCTAGCTGTCAGCAGTCTTTCCTTTCATGTCAATCGTCTTTCCGATTTGTCAGCATGTCTATTTAGGCTGTCTAGATTCTGAAGATGAATAAACTCACATTGTGGAAATGAGCTTTGAAGATGGTCGCTCGGGTCATGGATACACTGGCCTTATGGAGTAATCATGTGGCTAACTTCCGATCACAATGTTTCGCCTCCCTAAGCCACTACACTCACGGAAGCGAGAGGCGCCCCCCTAAGGAGGCCTCCAGCCAGTGTGCCCATCTTCAGTTGTTAAGTGCAACATTGTTGTCATTTCGGTGGTTCCAGATGAATTGCGATGCTTGCTCAACGGACTCTTGAATCGATGCTATCAGTTCTTTCATTTCCGCTCTGCTAAAGCCAAGTTGCTGAAGCAGTCTTATTGTTCGATTCCCAACAAAACCTCTAACACCAACTTCGATTGACAGACAGTTCGTTTCCCATCCTTGTTCCTGGCAGTGTAGAATCAGCTCTTTATACCGACTCTCCTTTCACAGTCTGGCTTCCTCCATTCCTGCCTCCCAGCAAACAGTCAGCTCATACCAGTTTTAAAGCCACATTTCTGTGTACCTCGACCTGCATAGTGTGGGCAAAGAAGGCAACAGAATCAATTTGTGAACATCATGTAGAAAGGATATTGCTGCAACATATTCAGTGTCGATTGAACCGCTGTCAAGCGATATATCAATGTGAAGGGGGCATCAATTGTATGGCAGTGCACACGTTTTTCCATTTGTTGTCCGTATTGACACCTTGTTTTTTCAAATTGTCATTAATGAAAAATTCATCGGAACAATACAAAATCTTTACACAGGAAAGCAACATGTTAATCCTCGTTTTCATGCTTAGCAACGGGGCGTTTGCAAACGAATTAATGCTTACCAGATATAGCCGAGTGGCCCTTCTGCGTATTCTTACTGTGTGGTTAGGAACAGGGAAAAATATAAAATGGATTTATGTTATTGAAACACAATGTTATGGTTTGCAGGCAAAGAACAAATTCGCGTGGGAGTGCTAGAAAACATATTCTGGTATCACTAAAACCCAATAGAGACTCCAATAGTCCAGGAGCCATAAATGAATATGATCTGGCACATCTGCAATGATTAGCTCGCAAAGAAAATAAGAATAAGAAACAGGCAGCAAGGAGACGGGACAAAAGAATGAAAAAGTAAGTCTCTTAGAGGTTCCGAGTTAGGATCAACGTCATCAAAAAGTCAAGACGCATTGATGTGATTCAACAGAGAATAGATTCCTTGTACCAACAATCGCTCAGGGCTGTATTTCATGAAGGGTAAGCACATTTTAATTCTTAGTTATTTTGTGGTATTTTTGCACATATCTCAGACTTACAATGCTTCTCTGTGACGTTCTTAACTGAAGTGTTTGGAAACCTTATCCTTTCTGTGGCTCCGTTGCTCTTCATCTTATCCAATGGAGGTTGCCAACACATTGGCAGTGCATGTTCATGGTTCCAAGTTTGAACAGTTGGCAAACAAAACTGTACGTGGGACCTTAAGTGATACTGTATTTGAGGTCTCGATTCTGTCATACCACGCAGTTTTGAATTGTTTTTGTTTGCAGCCAATCTGGTCATATTTCTGGGCATGTCTAGATAACTTTGGCTGTTGCGGTCCTATAATGGTAATCAGGTAACTATATTGGGTATCGTCAAGTTAATTACCTCAAAGACTTGGATCGTACTTAGAAAGTGCATCGTATTACTGCCTTTCAGAAACGTCTCTAAAAGTAGTCTTGTATTAATTCATTTCCTCCTTACCTTCCCTCAGCAATGTAGCTGTGTCAGTTTTTTAATGTTTTGCAACGTTTATGCTCTTGGCAAGAAACCAATGACGGATTTTCTTTTTTTTATGGCTTTACTTACAACTTTGAGGACCGAGACCAAATCATATAGTACATTGCATTGCTGACCTTCGAAGCGTGTTTGTGTACTCACGCATTGCAATTTTAGCAATATAGTTGCCTTGTTTTTGACTGTTTATCATAGGCGCCAACTACGTGGGGGCTTGGGAGCTCGAGTCACCCCTGAGAAGTGCTTCGGGGAGGCTCAGCCCCCCTGAAAAAATTTCTAAGCAAGCGGTAGTTATTGTTGTTTGACTGGTTATATTCAGTTGGCACGTCATTTTCATCAATTGTTTAGTAACAGGAAATTCAGATACGATCAATTGTCTATGAGGCCTATCATAATTTTGGTTAGTGTTTGCTTTATTGTCTAATTAAATGTATATATACACACACATGGTTTAGAAAACATGTGAAATTCTTTTAACTTTCACGTTTGAGTACCCCCCTCCCCCTGGAAAGTTGGTGCCTATGCTGTTTACGCAATGTCTATGCTCTTGGGAAGAAATTCCATTGGATTGATTGTATGAGCAGATGAAACGTGTAACTATTACATTATATCTTAAACAAGACACGCCAGCCCGAACATATCAAACGTGTCTTGTGAGTATCAATTTTCTCTGGATTATCATCCTGTAAAAATGAAAAAGTTACTGATGAACACCTTATCCGACGCACATCCTTTTTAGCAATCCTTTTAGTAATAATGGACAGCTTGAGGTGGATGAACTATATTGTCGTCACTATTATCTACAACATAACACATGCAATTTTAATAGCATAAACAATTACAAAAATGTTGAATATCTCTATAATTGATACAAACCTTGTTACCTATTCTTTTCTATAAATTATGCTGAATCATAATCAAGCTTGCAAATGATTTTTACAATTTGACAAGGCTCGTGTATTCAACAATTGCCATTAAACAATTTCTTTTAAAATCGCCAGCCAGTCTCCTTCATCTGATATTTATGATTTAGCAAAACTTTCAATATTTCTTGGATTGGCGCCTGTATAGTATATGTATTTTCTATGATTTATTGCTACTTATGTATTGTAGATTAACATTGCTATATGAAAGTGTCAAATCAAATTACTAGCTGATGTATTGTGTGCTTCCTTTTAAAGGAATACAACCATTTCCTTATTGAAAGTGGTTCTTTAAAGTGTCAATCCTGACATTGCTAGCAGCATTTTCCGAACGAATCACACACATACTCAAAGCAAACAGTATATACGTCATGGCTTTTATTATATTGATTACATATATGCAAATTGTACCTTTTGTTACACTTTTGCAGTAAACTCTATACCGTTTTTTTCGCTTGCAAGCCAGTAAATTCCATTAAAATTATGCTCAATGTAGTATATTGCAATTATAAATCATCCATGTTTAATGCGAAATCCACTTAATGCCAATTATGTAACAGATATTTTCTTCATCAAATTGTACTCAAAATACTCCTTCACAACACGTTGTTTTGTTTGATTCATGCATTTACGAACACATCTGATCCACTGGCATCCCCTTAAGAACAGTCATCAGATTGGGATTATTATCATGTAATTTGCTTTGAAATTCTCTCCTAGCGTAGTCTAATGTCCAGAAATCTGCAGACACCTTCTTATTTAAATAACGTCTCTTCTTCTTGTTGTACCCTGGATCATTGAGTTCATTGTAATATAAAAAGGCAACTTCCATACATGAAAACGGTTTATTGACAGTAAAAGTCTTACCCAAAGCATGCGTCTTCTCTCAGTCGCTGAGGAATAAGATGATGAAAGCCTGTTCTATCCACCATACGTTTGTCAACGGCTGTGATTACATTACTGGTATTAATGACTGATTCCGTTATATTAATCTAAAAACGAATAGGCTAAAATGTGTAGGATAAGAAAAGACATAATTTTGTCATGAATATTAGCAGCTTTAACCAGTACTACAATACCTTGGGCAGCACCACAAGTAAATGTGATTCAAATTCTTCCTAGAATCACTTTTAACTGTAGTAAAATTGAAGCAATAAGATTTTACTTGTTGTCAAAGGACATTTAACCATCATTTGTTACAACTCTTTCAATTTGATATTTAGTGGAGTCGTATTCAATAGATCAACAAAGCATTACATTCATTAATGTATGTAAAACAGATATCTGATCAAAGTCTTCAAGCTTCTTTTACAATCAAAGGCCGGTATAGCATATGTTGCTCCTTCATCAACCTCGTCACTGATTTTGCCGATTTACAGAAACCTACTTCTTCCTTATTTCGACATCTTCTGTGCTACAGTTTATTTGAATGTAGTTACCTTAAGTGACTTTTCTTTTATTATCAGAAATTTGTATATAAAACGTCGACGTAGTATTAATCTTGAAGACTTTTACGGTATTCATCTTTAGGTGTACCCTGGAAGTGACTCATAATGAGGGAAACTGAACCACACGTATTTTCTTCAAAAGAAGAGGTCAAATCAAAACTAAGTAGGTTAGTTTCATCGCAGTGTTTTCGTCCCAATATCCTCTAGTTTTCAATGCAAAGTAGTGTACTAGACTATCTATTGATATATGCACAAATTCACCTTGTAATAAAAGCATATCTAGTTATCTATCAACCTCTTTGAAAGCAAATGTAATCTTGTCCTTAACTTCAAATATCCGTCCATCAGTTTTCTTTGAATATCTTCTGAATACAATAGAATGTAAAAATGATCGATCATATGCATACCTGTTACCGTTCAAATGAACAGTCATTTTCTGTTTATATAATCGAGTTCCCCAAAAATTGGATTTCAACAATTTTTAAAGCTTTTGATGAATGAAAGTCACTGTACTTTTTAGAGGAGCGACAGGAATTATCCTTCACTTCGATCAGAAAATATGGATAGTATCATTCTAAACATGCACGCGTGGAATTAGAACAGGTTAGAGGTGCATCGTTTCAAAAAGTTATCGTAATTCTTTGATGATAGAACTTACAAGCCAAAATCTGATCATGTAAAGAATAGTTGTCGTATCCTTCTGATTAATCGTCGTTTCCTCTGCAGCCAGTTATAATGAGGAACTATTAATTCCAAGGTAATATTTTACTCTATAAAGTAAGCAGAATGGTATTCAATGACAATTTCCAAATAAGAGGAAGAAATTACGATCCATTTAGTAACTCTAGCCTTGTATATGCTTTGTTTGACTCTTTCAACTCTGTATTCTAATTGAGAATCAATTCCGGGTAAACTACTATTGATTATCAAACAATTTCATGATACTAGTAAGAGTTAAGATAAACAATTATTATATTAAATTTCGTGCGGCAAATAACTTTGAAACCATGCAGTTGTAATTTCTGCTGACAAAGATCATACAGGTAAACTCTCCACTTCTTTATGGGCAGCACATTCATTTGCAGCTAACGTTGCTCTACAAAATTCACTGAAAACAGTGTAACATTCCTCATCACCAGCTTGGACTTGAAAGTAACGCTTCAAGTTCTGGTCGGCACTGTTACCCTCGATGCCATCTGTGAAACGAAAAAAACAAGACTTATTTCTTACATAAGGTACGTTTTTTACAAATTGTGCTAGAAGTCAATTAATGTATAGGTCAAAACATTAACTGATAAAGTGATACTAATAAATCTAATCAATTGCTTACCATGTCCTAATATGTCTTGAAATTCAATTCGGTTTTCGCATATTGTACCTTTATATCTCCTTTTAAATAGTCAACGGTTAGCCTATACTCCAATTTCTTTTGTCAGAGATTATTGCCCTTTGTTTCCGTTAAGTACTCCGTATCACAACCATTGCAGACCAATAGATGGTCTGTAAAGGTTGTGAATACGGTTTTTATTGGATCTTCTTCTAGCAGGTATTTTTGTATGTTTATCTTTGGTCCTGCACTTGTTAACGAGGACTGAGTATCTTGATGATATATTGTTGCTCACCGGCCTACAAAGTATTGTTTTATCAACAATTTTTCCCAACCATACCAGCAGTTCCGCTAGATTTTCCACCCAATAGTTACTTTACCCTTGATGGGCGCCAGTTGGTAGCATTGACAAAGTAACTAATGGATACAATGACACAGTATTGGTGACAGAAACCAGCTTTGGAGTATAGAAACTCACGTCAGCTTAACCGTTGAATACTACATCATTAGCAGCAATTATCTAATCTTGTGGCACTTTGACTGTGAACATTGAAAGTGGTTCTTCCATTGCCTTGCTCATATTATACTCCGCATCATTACGTTGTCGACGCATTCTCCTCAAAATGCAAAATATTTACTTCGATCATTCCTGATCTTATGCCAGAAAGGTATTTATGACCGGAAATGGAAACTTTTTTATTTTTCCTCGACGCTTTTGTCTTCTCTCTAGAAGGATAGATTAACAAGCATGGGCTGATCCTTTGGTGATGACACCTTGCTGATCTTACACTTGTTTGATTTTCCCATGGTTGATCCAAAATTAGATTAAATGGGATCAAATGGTGTTCAAGCACATTGTAGACATGCTCTGCTTTAGAGGATAGAGAATTTGTGACATCCTCGGTGATCATTAGTACATGTGGAAGTGTACCAGTGCTTAATCTCTCCCTAAGACATCCTGATAATGGTTTATGCTGCTACTCAGTGCAAAAAGATAACATTATAGACTAAAAAAACTGGTCTCTTTGGACAGATAATTTTATATTTATCCCTGGCATGCACATGTTCAGGTTAAGCTTCGTGTTTGGTTCGCTTACGTAAACATGTAATTGGTAGCTTCTGTAGTTGATCTCAAGTAGTGGAAGGTAGATACTTTGCTATGTATTGTATCACCCTGCTCTTTAAAATCCTTGCTCGATGTTCTTTGTAGTGCTTGGGATTGTGCTGGTTTCCAATTGTACTCCATACTAATGCATAAAATGTATCTTAATGTTTTTCCAATTCTCACGAACCCAAATTACAGGCTTCATACTAAGCAAATGAAGAGATGTTGTAATACAGAAAACAAACTTTTTGCAGATGGTTTATACCTCTTCTGAAAAATATCGCATCCCGTATTTGCAAAACATTTTCAGAAATTACCACCCAATCTTTCATTGTTGCCATCTTGGTGTTATTCTTTAATATTGTTCAATGCAATCCTCGTGAGATACGTTGTGACATCTACTAATACCTCGATCTCTTTGCCATATTTGGTTGCATTTTCGAGGATGTGTTCATTGTCCAAAATTTCTGAAAGAAATGCATTGCTCAATATATATACACTGTCGCCATCAATATGTTTCTTATTGCTATAGCATACAAGAAAACAGAAGAGTCTGTTACACGTTCCTCTGTTTTCTTTAAAAGTACTACGCTCATGCAGTTTGATCACAGACGTTTTCTCGCATCAAGATTTTTTCTTTTTACACAATGCCATTTCATTGCTTTTAGTACATCAGCATACACCAAGGTGAGAAAATGGCTAAAATGCATATTTCAATTATGCTTCCTTTTAAAGTAATCATAACTTAATGGACGTGACGTCAGATAGCTAGCACAGTGACGTCAGATTGCTAGCACAGTGACGTCTTATGGATTTGGAGTGGTATCACACGTTGCGCGTACTGTGTTTGTTCCAGTGGAGCAGCTGTGACAGCATACAAATAATGTAACCGTAAAATTTTGCTGTATTGCAACTTGTAAAGTAAAGAAATTCTACCCCCGAACATTAAAAGTACATTTTTGCAAGGAATATTTTCATTGAAAAACGAAGGAAATGTGTTTTTATGTAGTTAAAAATGTTGTAACCAACTAACACTTGATTGAATATCTGATGCATCAAGTTTCTTCCTTTATATTATGCTTGTTAGTTTAGAAGCAAAATGTAATGAAAAATTGTAAAAAATTATCAGAGAGAATTGTATGCAATAATGCATATGAATAGCTCTATTTTTTAATTAAAGTAATTTCTACTATATACTGTTTACAACAAGGCAAACGACAACCAGGTATGATATGTGCGATTTAAACAGCGATACACGTCACCCGTATTTTCAAACAGAGGATTAATCAGTTCTAAATTTGGCAGGAGACCTGACTAGCTAATAAGATATCTCTCACTTTCAAAATAAAGTGTTGATGCTTTTCACATGTTAATCCATCAGAAAATTGAATAATGAATTGCTTACTCTTCTTCCTATATAATACTAAATCTATTTTAGTGACGTTTTTGAATATGGTGGTATAGTGTGATCTACAGCATTCTCGAGCAAATTTCTAGTGACGTAAATTACAGAAGAATCACGGAGAGCTGGTTGGTATACTGGTTTATTGGTCTAATACGGGACTTCACGATTAGGCTAAAAAAGGAAGATTGTAGTTCCCAGTGCCTAATACACTCAAAAGTGATGCAAGCTGTACTCTTCAAAAAGTAGAGTTGTTACCATTGTCAGTGAACAGAAAGATATTAATATCAACAAAAATCCATTTTGCTTTCCATTAAAAAGTGCGATGAAAGCCGAGCTAGTCATTTCTGTATCCTTTTTTCAGCTTGTCTCGCTGAGGAGAAGGACCAAGGACACAAGCAAACGTTGCAGCTATCTGAAGGAAATAAAAAATAGAAATAATAACAAAGACGATTTTAACGTCTTGTTCAGATAACATTGTATGACTCACGGTATTATGGTTCGAAAATTCTCAGATGAATCGTTTCCATTCCTAAAAGAACGGTAAATGTTGTATTTCTATTGGTCCTACCACTCCCTTATTAATTCAAAACCTATTTCATAGTAATAGTAACTCAACATCATCAAAATACTACAGGCCATATTTTGTCATAGTTTGTAAGATATTTGTCATGAAATCAGAGCTCAATGTATTTTCCTAGACACTACTGCATCATTGTAATTAATCAAATCCAATTTAGACTATCTATTCAATGGCAACAGGAAGTACACTAAAATATTCAACTGTTTTAGTTTGTTTTTAGAGCAAACCTGTAGTGAACTAATTAGGCTTTTGCCTTAGATTATGTATTTGAAAATAGGTTTGGCTTGGTTTTCTGTCCACTATTCATCATGTGTAGTACTCATAATGGTGTTCATTACGATTTTTCTGCTCTCGTTGGATTGAGTTATGCTTGACGTATCTTTAACACTCCTTTTTTCTTTTCATTCTCTACGAAAAATCTTGTGGGACGTCATTCAGGGACGCACAGCCCATCACACGATTCTATGCAAATCATGTGTACCTTACACGTTAATAACATTACATATTGGATCGATTGGTGTAAGACACTGTATGCTGTGTCTGCAACACATTCTTCTTCTGGTGAGAGGTATCAAATACTTACGTTAACCGTCATATCTTTCCAATAATTTCTCTTCCTTGTCTATTCTCTTGATTTGATAGAATTTGCATCATATTATTGACACAAAAATTTCAAACTTTCATATTATCAATGGAATATTAATTATAGCTAAAGGATTTTGTTTGCCTTGATGAGTGTTGATCAGATTCTCTCGTATCTTAATCTGTTGGATGCCTTACTCTTACCATAATCTCAAGAGCACAGATAGTCTGGGAGCAAACAATCCTCCTATTTTTTATGCCCTGTAAACTTCAAATGTAACTTTCACACCTTCACAAAGTGTACTGTTGCTTCAAAATGGTGGATCTAAGTGACGTTTTTTCCGGCGATGACTTCGATCTCATAATGAAATTGATTCACGACAATTACTTGGAACTTGATTTCAAGTTATCTACGGATTTTAAGTTGAGGACAAGTAAAATTTCAGAACAACTTAATTATCTGTTTTACATTTTTAATGCACTTTAAGTTCCGTTCCAATCTTTTGGTTTAGTTTTATAGACCTAGGCCTATCCTGTGACCATACGTCCATATCCTTGTATCAATAGTCAAACCATTCATAGTTTGACGATTCATTGTCATTCATGACGATTCATGACCATTACTGCGTCATTAGAATCACGTTTTTGGCTAGACATATATGCTGTAATCACTAAATATCCTTTTGCTTGTAAGACATTAACACTAGTTCCCTCTTTTTCGTTTTATTTCAAGTGTGCAGCTCAAGGCATAATTAAATAACCATTCAGAGGCATCTTGTTTGAGCTGGTGAAGTTTGTGTTTGTTTTACCTACTCTTCTCAAAATACCTGTATGAAAGGATTTGCGCCATGCCAGACTTCAATTTCCAGTAAGAGACAGGATCTGCTGTTTCATGCTAGGAACAGCAAAGTCTAATGAAACCTTCCAATGACTATTGGAAAAACAGCCATACAATCATAATTACCTGGGTATTCGACATTTCAAGCGGAAAGAGATCAAATAATGCTCTACTTTTCGCTTCCAGACTATACGTTTTCTTATGACTATGCGACTTTGCTCTCACATATGATCTTTAAAGTTTCAGGTTGAGCATTAAACATCAGCTTTCTTCTTTACCACTTTCACATTTTACCATTCTTCTTCTCTTACTTCTGTAGCCCTTAACCAAAAAGTGCTCATTGAACTTTGTCATGATCGACGCAATTTAAAAACTATTAAATGAACATTGTTGAAGGCCGCGCAAAATTTCGAGATCAGATGTTCTGTACTTGCAATTCTACACACAACATTAAAACGTGGACGAAAAAACAGGCCCTTGATCTCTTTTTGACAAGTTAGACTGTCACTATGTTAGTAAAACCCACTCTCATAAAGCGCTCACTTCCTAGTAAATTCCGTAATCCTGGCATGGGAATTAGCTGCGCTCAGTAACGAGTATACTACAAAAAGTAATGCATGAGCACCGCAGCTGAGCAATGGCAAAAAATGGTTAGTTAAAGCTTCAGATGTCATTGTTTTCTTGCAAATGTCTTGTAATATCTTTACGTTTCATGCATATACATGTATATACAAGTTATGCATTACTGTCTTTGCCAAATATGCCATTGAAAGACCCTTTGTCGAAAGATGTGAGAATGCATGATACTGGTCGACGTTTTCCTTGCAATATTGAAGTCTAAATTGATGTGTCAAGGATGAAACTTCAAAGTTATATTCTGAACCGGACTACAGAGTATGGTAGTTTATAACAAGATCTCTGGTGTGCAAGAACACAAGTTCAAATGTGCAAGGGTGCACTCCAAAACTCTTTAATTTGGTTTAAATACTAGGGCACAGCCCCTACTGTGGGAAATGTGATCAGTTTTGGTCAAACTAGCTGCCCACGTAATGATGACTATGCCCTTTTAATTGTGAAATTTGTCTAGGGACCTGGGTTCTTCTGTTTGCTTTAGTGAGATGAATTTCTGCAATATCATGCTACAGATATGCTGCCAATGCTCTTTGTAATAAAAATTTTCCTTTCTAACCTGAAATTTGTACATATTAATACGAATTTAATTGAAGTAAAATTCAGAATTTCAAATGGGAATAAAAGTGAAGTTTGTTGATTCGCAGAGTGGATACAGTCCACTTATTTAGATAGCCGAGCTGTAGTAGTGGGTTTCACGAAACCTGCTACACCCTTGCCAGTTGTGCATGTCCGGATTCTGAACCTACTAAGTTATTTAATACATTCACTAACGTTATAGGATAACAACAGAATATGATATATGTTAAACAATGTTTATCATAATGATGACTATAGGCCTGTAATAAAACTTATGAAATGTCACATAATAGACTGGGACAGTATCAACATATTCGGAAGAGGAAACCATCGCAGAGTTTTCAATACAAGCCGGCGGAGCATAAGCAGTGCGAAAATCGCACTAAGCAAATCACTTTAGTTGTTCTGGTGGGCTAATAAAGTATTCATATATGTTTCACTAGAATGCTTGATACCTCAGACATACAAACGTTTTTCTGTCAGCGACAACCATTGTTGATATTTCCTAACTAATCATTATTATCCAGTGACTTAAAGTTGATCGGAACAGCACGATCCAAAGACTATACAGCAATTAAATTGAAGCTAAAGAATGTCGCCGGGATAACGAAGTTAGGGCAATTATGAAGACTTGTGGTGCAAGTTTTGAGGAATGCACATTTTAAAGTTACACAAAAAGAGCAGCTTTATGCAATGTAAACAAGATTTGAGATGTTCCTCAAGCATTGTGTGACCACTAATTTAAATTTATCGAAGAACTCTGCCGAAAGAGCATTTTATCTTTTATCTTGAGACAAAATATCTACGTCTAGGTATTTTGGCTTAACGGTTGTGTTAAGCACCGTAACTTATTGCGTAGGGCATAAATAGCGAGGATTTATAGACTTCAATGGTCTAAATCTTTAATTAACATACACTGGCATTTAACATAGAGATCATGGATACATAGTATCTATAACGAGATACTTTTTTGCCACTAAAGGTGAGTACTTCTGTTAAAATGACAATAAGTGTGTATGAAAAGGTTTTTCTGTCTGCATCTTTGTCCTCTTGCGTGATTTAAACAAGTTACCGTTCCGGCAGAAAAAATAGCATGGGAGATCCAGCTACTTGATCAAATTCGGTAAAGTATCTAATTAATTGTCCCAAGGTACGTTTATTTGAAATGAAGACTTTCTGCTTAGATTTATGTTAGACGTTATTGAACAGCATCATAAAATTTCTATCTTCCAAAGGTATTCGGTGTCTGTATTGACAATTAGGGTGATCTCTGAATAACCAATACTTAATCTAGACAATGCGACCCAGTTGTTTGCTCTCGATTTGACACCACCCGACAATTTGTTGTATCTGGAATGAAACGCAGTTCATGATTTCTTTGAATTTTCCGTGCTAGATCTAGAAGTGGATTTCAATCTGAAACTTTAGTCAATTGGTCAACAAACCCAATGCAATGAAAAAGTTATGGCTCTTAAAACACAGACAGTGAAAGCCTTGGATGTAGAACTCTCATCTTTTCCTGCGTACCGAAAGATGAGATACGAGATAGAGAGCACTTCAACTGAAAAAAGCTAGATTTGAGTTAGCTCTGTTTCTTAAAAACCATGCACAAATAGATTTATATTGCAAAAATCAGTTGATGTATGAAGTGTTTCGTTTTGTCGATACAATCAAAATCAACACAGTTAACAACTCGCATAGTTATAACGCCATTTGAAATTTGTTATAATCTTGATACAAACAATAAAGCAATGCATATTTGAATGCTTTTAACTGTATTTTTTATCTCGCAATCTGTTAGTCTGTAAAACGTAAAGGGAAGTATTGGCTTGTCAAATTTAATACTACTCGGACACATCTTGCTCTTATTTTTGATTTAACAGTAACTGTAAGGAAGGAAATATTCATCACATTTTTGTTACGCAGGCAAAAATGTCTTGCCTATGCTTACACAGTGTTTGAGATGCTATCCTTTCAAGCTATGTTTGAAATATATCTTGGTTATCTACTCTCGCTTCTTCTCTTTTGCATTTTCCTTCTCCTTCCCCCTTTACTTTCTCAGTCCTTCTTTCCTTTTTATTTTCCCACTTTCTCTTTCTTTTCCCCTTTTCATCCGTTCTCTTATTTTTCTCTTCCTTATCATCCCTTTCTCTTCATTTCTGCTTCTTTTGACCCTCTCTTCCACTCTCTTCCTTTCTCTTCGTTTCCCATACTTTCCATTCCATCTCTTCCTTATTCCTTCTTTTTCTTTCTGATTTTGAAGTGCTACGTGCACAAAAACGGAAAAGAGAACATTGGGTAAAGGTTGCAAAATTAAAAACCTTAATATCAGTTCCTGAAAGCGGATTAAATTACAATTTAGAATAACTAGATCATCGTCTTATCATCAAGGGAACAACTGTTTTGTATTGTAGGCGAAGACCAAAGTTGGACCATGGTATAGGATAGGTCTAAAGAATTAGAAAAAAAATCACTGGAAAACGTTCTCGTGTTATACAAACGAGTGCTTCTGGGTCTTTTTTTCGTCTCGCTTCCTTACATAAAGCATTTATTTACTTCAGGCAAAATGTATCTAAGCTGTGAAACCTCAAATTAGGAGTAACAGTCCTTGTCTAGACGAGAACATGTATTCTCTTGCTCTGGCTTGACTAATGGACACCAATGGGTCAGTTGGTGATAACGAACGCCCTTTTGGTCGTCTGAATCTTTGTTGAGGATTTCCTGAAGTGGTCAGTTGAGAGCCGATAAATCAAGCACTGTTCACATACCCCATTGGCCACATGAGCCACGAGAGAATGAAGGAATCTCTAGCCAATCAGCTCAGCTTTAAATAAGTTTAAGTTTCGAGCTTCTTTAAGATTAAAATGTTTATTGCCCTTATTTGCTACTAATGAACACAAGACAATTACGGTCTAACAGCTTGGAGGCCTATGAACATATTAGGGTAATTATTCGTGAAAAAGAAGCCGAATGCGAAGCAAGGAGTGTAGATGGCGGGATTATTCACGCTAAGGAATGTTCCATATCGTCGTTGCGAAAGTGGCCGGGAGACACGATATAAATTTCTTCTCTTGACGTACGGATGAGCGTTCAGCCAATTTGTGTAACTGTATTAAAACTAAATGACAATTTATTTCAAAGGTTAATGGTGGTAAATGAGTGGTACATGCAATATACCGCTTTAACTTTTGACAAATTTCAAAGCCATATGTCATCGAGAATTTATTACGGGCAATGAATTTTTCTTGATTCTTTAAAAGACAGGGTGTTGTGATCTATGGTTATCGCAGTAGTCTCAACTTCGCAAGTTAAGAATTGAGATTGATCTAGGATGACATTCAAGACTGCAACTTGCATGGTCATTTCAAGTGTATAAATTTCTCTGATAACGGAAACCTTCTCTTGTCATTTGTTTATATTGAAAAAAACCCGAAATTAATTTACAGCAATATAATGCCTGCAACTGGTATGTAGCAGTTAAAATTGAGTACTTGTAACTCAGCCACCTCTGTTGAGAGAGAATCTATCCCTCTGCGAATTTACGACCTACAAGTCCTAGACTGTACAAATCCAAGCCATTTCTCTGTGTAACTTAGTTGTGCGCTGTCTTCCACTCATTGTCTCACACGATTCATAAGTTATACGTCAAAAATTTAAGAATGAACTTTTTCCTCGGCAAAATAGTGGTTGTGTTACATTTTAAAGGGAGAAAAAAAACCTGACGAGGTATCTTTCCCAGGTTTTTACATTGACTTATGTATCCTTGAAATTTTAACAACAAATCGATTTTTTAATTCTAAGATAAAAATCTCATTATCTACTTTGCGTTGACATGAAGTTTTGTTCTGTAACATGTACTTAAGCTCTTGTAGGTCGAACATTCGCGAAAAGATCCCTCTTTGTTCAAAAGCGTGATAAACGTACAAATATAATATTTCATTTGTTAAACACAGCGCTGCATTGTTGTGACCCGTTTTAAAATGAGAGGGTTTGCAGACAAAATTTAGAACATCATTTCTAGTCTAATATGTGAAAAGGGGTTGTGTTCCTTAGTCTTTACTTCACGATAGCTTATATTGCAAGCAGAAGATGGTAATAATTAGCAAAGAAAGGCAAATAAAAATGCCAAGTTACTTCTCCTTGATGTAGAAGGAACTTTTGAGTGGAAAAGTCAGACAATTCTACACTAAAACGTCTTAAGAATGTTGGGACTTGTGGCAAGAGAGAGGAAAATATGCTCAACTTCCCGACAGTCGTAGTTGCTACGAAAGTGTCTACAATGGTGAACTGACAAAATTTGTTCCAGAGGTTTAGGCAATAACTTACTGCCTTAATTACGATACAGGATCATACAAATGAGATGTAATTATCCATTGAGATGGAAATTAGTGTAGTTTCATTTTAATTGATTAATACAAATAAATGATTTCCTATCCGAATTATTTCTTTAAGGTCACTCTTATAAAATCACATTAACAAGAGACCAACGAGGAAGGAATTTTATCTAATAAGTTATTATTGACTTCAGGATGACGCAATCCAGTGTTATTTTCAGTACTATGTCATAAGTATGGAATGTGAACTAGACTAGGGAATAGAGTTCGTAGCTAAGCATAAACATTGTAGTTCCATTCTGGTATAAATAAAAGAAAGTGATAAGCAAACTTTGTCAAACTCCAATAATACACTATCAAACGCTATCTTTTTACGGATATTGGAGTACTATAAGTAGCCAAGAGACGCAAAAAAGAACGTGCTTTTTTACATAGGTTGTTCGGACTAACGTATCAGCTGTTTTATTTTCCATACAATCGGCCAGCTGCGTCTGTTACACAGGAAAGCAGTTACTAGGGTACTCAGCTCTAGAGGAATTACTCGTGCCCAAGCCTTTGATAATTCTTACTAACGATATTGTGGAGTATTTTGAAATTCTTACGGACGATCTCTTTAAAACTTGAGGTACGAACCTCAATTCCCCTTGTATACTTACTAGCTAATTTTATAACAGAAAAGCTGAGAGTAATGTCTTGGCGGCATATTTATATCAACTTTCCCTCAAGCTTGTTCTTTGGATAAGATGTAGGTAGAAGGCATGGTTAGCAACTCGTGATTGAAGTGAAAACAGGTAGCGCAGAGATCCCATTCTCTTCTATTTTCATTTGTCTCTCCCCTTATGAAAGAAATTTTCGTAGAAAGAAAAATGCATTACAATTTAAGAGTCACGAACAACATCTATGCATGCAAACCTGTGACTACAGCCTATGGATTAGAAAAAATGCATTTTCTAGAGCAAAATTTCTGGCGAGACCTACCATTGCACATGAAAGAGTCCCAATATGTAAAACATTTTAAAAGGAGACTACATTTGGCAATTTTATATGTAACTGTAGACTATGTAATAGTTTTATTGCACATTTAGGTTATATCAAGGGAGGCTGTGCTCTCCCCTATGAATATCAATGCGTTTTTCTTTTGCTATTCATGCTATTCTATTAAAAATGGTTGGCATTCATTTGCCTGGAAGTATTACCTACACCAACCTTATTGTTATTGCTATTGTTATTGTTATTGTTATTGATATTGTTATTGTTATTGTTATTGTTATTGTTATTGTTATTGATATTGTTATTGTTATTGTTATTGTTATTGTTATTGTTATTGTTATTGTTATTGTTATTGTTATTGTTATTGTTATTG
>JANTCA010052505.1:0-17794 GCA_024741275.1 Chironex yamaguchii
TTTGTATAAATAGGTTGCCATATACATATACTTTCCTTTCTGACGTTTCATACTCTGAGGAGTGTCAGAGGAAAAAATCTTTTAAGTATGATTTTAGCGCAATATCGCACATTTTCAAGGCGATTTTCAAGTTTTGTACCACAAAAAGATTGTTCAAATATCTAATTTTCTTAAGGCAGAAGGAGAGCTGCTAAACCTGTGTAATTTTTAGATGCAATGAATCACGAGGTGGTGTTGAATCGAGATGAGTAACTAGTTACACTTCATAGATTAGCCATAGCCTTTTCAGTGGGGCATGTACAGTTTATTGCCAAACCCTTGTGTCTTACCAAGATAACAAGTGTGAGTATAAAAGTCAATTAACTGAAGCCTTTAAGTGTAAACCATAAGTGTAAACCATAAGTGTAAACCATAAGTGTAAACCATAAGTGTAAACCGTAAGTGTAAGGTACTGACGATGCCCCTGCGTGTGGACAATAGAACCATTCCATGTATTAACTTATGCGATACGTACATTTTGTACATGGCAAATTGAAAATTGGTTTTAATGCAATTTTTCGTAGTTTTTCAGTAAATAACTTTTTTCATTCCAAAAACCACGCACGATATAACTATCTATGGTATTGCTACCCTTTCCTACTCAAAATGTGCTCATTTTTATTTTCACTTGTACAGCTAAGAATGTTGCCGCTGATATATCGGACAAATTGTGTCAGTCTGTTGCCAACAAGTTGGAAGGGAAAGTGCTTGGAACATTTAGTGGTAAGTTTTCATTTAGCATACACTTGGGGGAATTTGGTGTCTTTGTTTAACTTCATTGTTACGTGAGTGTCTTTCGTCAGACATTACCGCTATTGTATTTTTCTTGTACCGTTAATGAGTTTAATCAATTACTTCAGTTCATGAGGAAGAAGTGCATTCGCCCTTGGTTAGTTTATTAAATTGTGGAGCGTCATGTCAGCTGAAGAGGAATCTTAAGTATAGTAAACTGACCAAACTTATGCTCCTTGAGTTATGTGGACTTTGCCATATTTTTGTGGCAGCATTTGCTTTAATTTATCAACCTCAGGCTTTTCTCGCTTTGTGCTTAAGGTAAATCGACGGAAGAGAAGTTTTCAGTTGTTCACCTTAGAATTGATACCAAAGTAAAGTTACGACAGGTAATAATTGATCCTGAGTCGTCTTGTGGAAAGGCATATGTCACCAAAGTATTGTACTCCTTATGGTAGACCGTTGTGATGAATTTGTAGTCGACTTTGTTATCTTTTTCTTTTTTCTTCTTTAGGTATTACGTCTGCTGTGAGAGTAAGTATGGAAGAGTCGTTGATTAATATCCTGTCTCCAAAAAGGCATATTGACATCCTACGTGATGTACTTGATGCTAAAAGCAAGGCAAAGCCATACACTATCGTCTTCTGCGGTGTAAATGGAGTTGGAAAGTCTACCAATTTAGCAAAGGTAACTATTCAAAATTCTGTTGCTGGATGATATAACTTCCATTGTACTGTGGTGAGGCTCTAGCATCTAGTTCATATGAAAGTTGCGATTTCCTTCCCTTCTGAAATAGAAGAACCCCATCCTCTGCCATTAGCGAACGTTTTGTATGCGTAATATGGCAGTTATGCATCAGGTTTTGTCGCATGACGAAAATAATTTGCGTATGGATAAATTATCCGCTTCAAAGTGGAACAAATGTTGCAACATTTGTGTAGTATTCTATAAAATCTCAATATTTGGTTATCAATTGGGGAGGCTTGACACAGACAAAAGTGAATTATAACAGAAAGAAGGGTTTCTTTCAAATAATGATGGCGGTACAAAGGGAAGCAGACAAGCCACTGATTTATTATACCACGTCTGATCGCAGTAGGTATTTGTTCGCAACGTATAGATTTAGTTTTCTCAAGGAACCATATTTACACGTTTTCGGTTGCAACAATTACAGGTTCAGTGTTACTAGAAAGCTGTCAAACATCAGAAATAGAAATATTAGAAAATATTTATATTCAAATACTTTTGTTTGGCACTAAGTACTAAACAAACTTACGTAAGTAAGACTTAATATTATCTATGATAATTTTGAGCCTTAATTCCCCTTGTATTTTATGATTTGCATATTTTTGAAACAACTCTGCACCTTATAATGGTAAGTTCTCAAGACACAAGTGCATGGACTTCTTTTATTTTCTTTGTTATTCCTTTTTTCCTATTTCTTTTTTATTCTTGTTCATCTCTTTTCTATGAATGCTTTAAGGTACAACAATTTGCAACCATGTGTTTGTTAGGGATTATATTCATCTTTATTTCCTATTTTAATTCAGATTTGTTTCTGGCTTCTTGAGAATAATCATCGTGTGCTTATTGCCGCCTGTGATACTTTCCGCTCTGGAGCTGTTGAACAGCTAAGAACACATAGTAGACATTTAAATGCATTGCATCCAGCAAACTCTGAGAAATCGCCTCCCAACGTATTATTGTATGATAAAGGATACGGAAAGGATGCTGCAGCTGTTGCAATGGAAGCCATTAATTTGGGTTTGTAGAGTCAACATTATGTTTTAATTAAGCACTTATCAAAACTCGTTGGCAAAAGAATCGAGGATTCATTGTTTAATTCTCGTAGGTAATATAGGGTTGGGTTTGTTGACAGATGAATTTATAACTTAATTTATTAATGTATTTTGCTGGCTCAATTATTAAACGGGTTCCTTTTGTTCATTAACAGTTCATGGCTTTCAACACTGGCAATAGATGATTGTTCATCGAGTGCATCAATGCATTTTAAATATATTTCAGGCGCAGCTTATTTTGAACATTTTTTCAAGAGGGTATAGTTTTTATTTTGTATTCTGTATTCTGCCATTCTAAGCCAAGGCCATAAATTTCGTTTCAAATAAAGTTGACAAGCATTATTTTTATCCTGAATTGCAGTTCAAAGATCCCTTTTTTCTTTAAACGTTTTTGAAATGCCAACCAGTCATCTTTTTGGCAAGTTTTCTTATCACTAAAATATTAGTGAAGCCCGTTGGTGTTTGTAACCCATAATTGAATATAACATTTGTAAGTCTATCAAAAAACTGTTAATAATTTGCTACTTCAACTGTTCTTACAAGACACGTATACTGCTTACGTGCAATGACGATTTAGCTATAACGATGCACACGCGCAGACGCACACACATTGAACAGAAAGTATTTTCGGTACAGCCGAATCTAGGAGTTAAGTTCGAGGAACGACAAATGAGATGTCGGAAGTCATGCACATCTGCACAAATTTGCGAGAGAAAGAGAGAAAAGAGAATGAAAAGATAGTAAAAAGAACATTTTATTGCAGGCCTTGATAGTCTTCATAAGTTGCATTTCACGTTTAATGTCGCGATTAATATCCTCCCTTTTTAGCTCGTGAACAGCGTTTTGATGTGGTTTTGGTGGATACGGCAGGACGTATGCAGGACAACGAACCACTCATGAGATCCCTTGCAAAGGTAATCAGTCCCACCTGGGTTTTTAGTACAACTACCTTCAGCACAAAAACCAAAATAACAATAAAGTAAACAGTGTTGGTGTAGACATTGTTAATTTTTGCAAACATTCATAATTACTAGTTGTTTTTAACCATTTATCTTGAATCCCAGAACTATTATTTTCTTATTCGTCATCCTCAATTTTTTAACGATATTTTTACCCTGGCCCACTCTCAGCCCAGGATTTCGTGCTTCTCGCGATAAATCCCAAGGTTGATTCGGTGCCTGCTAGAAGACCTTTGGTTCTTGTCCCTCTGATTTTGTTGTGATTTCGTGTTTATGCTTTAGTTGATAAAAGGATAAGACAGCCTCAGTTGTTTAAAATGTGTTTTGTTTTGTGTTTCCTAGCTGATCAAAATAAACAACCCTGATTTAGTGTTGTTTGTCGGTGAGGCTCTTGTGGGTAATGATGGTGTTGACCAGTTAAAGAAGTTTAACCAAGCTTTGGCGGATCACTCGGATGCTGTTAACCCACGTCTGATTGATGGGATTGTGTTGACTAAGTTTGACACTATTGACGACAAGGTAAAGTTTTATTAGAATAAAAAATGATGGGACTTTACTGATCTTCTGGACAAGAAAAAAGATCTGTTTTTGCATTTTCAGCTTGCTTGGTCCTGAGATTAAGTGAGAGAAGAGAAGCACACAGGTGTGCTACACAGACTAAATACAGGTTAAAAGCTAAAAATAGCAAAAGTAAGAACAGTCAGTTATATACCTGCTACACTAAAATAGGTACTATACAGGGGAAAAAAGGAGAAAAACAGAGAAAAGGGTAAGAGACTAAGGTATAGAAAATCAAAACTAAATTGAAAAAACAACATGGATTATGGGTGCAAGTATTTAATTTTTGATTGTAATCGGGAGGTCGTGTATCATACTTTCAGTGGCATGATAGTCGTGTCAGCGAGTATTTATTGTATGATATTCTTGAGTCCAACTACTGTATTTCAATTTTTCCTACAACTTCCCGACAGATATTTCATATTTGTGAGTTACTGACCATTTCTTATGTGTGTCAATTCATTACTGTGATAGTTATCCATTGAGATACTCATCACAACACTGAGCAGGTTTTATGGTTTATTGACAATTGCAGGTTACCTTACCTTTCGTTTGCAGTTTATGCAATCATTTGGCAGCAAGTAAAGATGTATCTCTGAGGTTACTACGAGTAACAGTGCATACCCTTCCGCTCGGTATCATGCAAAGGGTTTTGCAAAGACCGTATGTTTTATATAGACAGCCTTATAAAATCGAGTATGATCATTTTAGCAGAAAGTGAGCAGAAATATTGCTCACTCAGTGTGGTGTCAATCTCATGTAAAGTGTTTCTGCACTATATAATTCGTTCTGGATGTGTTACGTATATGTTGTATTGTGTCTTCACCGTTGAAATGTAAGTAGTGCGAATCAGACTATGTTGTCGTTAGTTGTTTTGTATTTCAGTATTTACTTGACGTGTTAAAGTTTCATTCTGCAAACAGATATCAGAATGTCAGCTCTTCTGTTTTGTTTTGCTAGGTTGGGGCTGCCATATCCATGACGTACACCACTGGTCAGCCAATTGTTTTTGTTGGTACAGGACAGACATACAATGACTTAAGAAATCTGAATGCTACTGCGGTCGTGAAAGCATTGTTGAAGGCATGAAAAGTCCTGGTCGTCTGCCACATGATAATATTTTATTGTATTACTCATAATGGAAAAGAATTTCTTGTGGTGGGGAAAATTGGGAATTCTTGCCTGAAAACTTTAATATGCGAAATACTGATGTCTGGACTTACGTCTTTGGTATGAAAGGGCGGTTTGGGCTCATTAATTTCCATCTTGCTAATAGGGTTCCGGTTTATTTGTGTTTGCTCATTTATTTTGGACTTTACTGTCATGGCTACGGGAGTATAGCCAAGACTGCATATTACTGTGGAATGCCTAAAAGTATCTCCAAATAATGCGTGGCAGTAAAGGCATTCAAGCAGATTGACTGTTTACTTTGCTGCATTATGCCTCAGTAGGGTAGAGTGCGGGATATATCATTCCGTAAGGAGTTCTGTTGGATTCATAAAGTTAAAATAAATTTTCAGCCCCTTATAAACTCTGAAGTGTTCTCTGCTTCAGCTGTCTCAAAGACAGAAAATCAGTGCTTTTCCATATACAAAGACTGCATGTTTTCACTTGGGACTCTACATGTGTTGTTGCTATTTTTTCGGTTGTTTCTTGATTGGCCTATTTCGTTTTCTTGCCACACGTATAGACCTCTTTAACCTCTTGTCGGATGGACATAGTCATCTGACTTGAAATGGGTAAACTAAGTTTATGATGATGGTTAAACGAGATGGCTAAATTAAGGATTGCTGTAGTTCGAGTCAAGGTTTATTATTGCGCTGACTGTAGTTGCTATGACAATCCCCCAGCTCTCTCCTATTGATTCATAGTTTTCTTAAAGAAAAAGTGTGAAATTGAGGTAAGTTGGTTTGTTCATAATAGCCGTGTACCATTAAACTTTTAGTCGTTGTCGTTTGCTTTTGCCTACTAAGTCGTCGCACATGTTAAATCAGTATCTCTTGTCTTAATTTTGGCTGCAGATTTGGATCACACATATAAACAAGAATGAAGACTCCAAGCTTTCTTAGCATGCGAATATTTGTTTAGTGCATTTATGTGAGGGTCATTCCATAGACAAAGAGCTGCACATCAACACATGTGTACAGTGCTTGCCCTTCAGTTTTCCGTGAACCCAGCAAACAGCAAGTACCAAGTTTCCTAAAAGGAAATAAAAAACTGCACGAGGAGGCTCATTCTTTTGTTGCTATCTGATGAACCCCATGACTCCAGTCCACATCGTCATTCTTTCAGTCCCTGGTAAAAACAAGACATTGTAAAACGTATAGCCCTATGTGGCCAATTTCTTTCATGTCGCATCCTTCCAGGTACTTTGCAATAGTGGCTGTAACTAGTTCCCACCTAGAGACATAATTTGAGTCTTGCTTCCGGTAGCCATTTCAGAGTTTGTTTACCCATTCAAGTCGCGTGACATCGGCGTGAAAGAGGTCTATTGCCATTTTGTTTTGGCTCACCATCGCACGCTATTGAAGAGTACTGCACAAAAAGTGTGTTTCGTCACGTCCGTTCTTTTAAATTTAAATTTGCAAGCGCTAGAGGACTGGGGTTTTTTTCACGAACCTGTTGTTTGGCAGTCACTATTTTTTAAGCAACCAATACTTGAAATGTGCGAATGACATACCGCGCTTCTCACTCCTAAAAGTAATTTGTAAAATAGATCTAAATTATTCACGGGGATATGCTTTGAAAAGATAAACAAATAGAAAGGAGTACGGTTTCAACTGCGGATTTACGTTTATTTTCCTCGTGTTCCATAATCCAAACTGTCACACGAGGAAAGCTTTTCGGTAGTTATACTGTTTTTACTGCTCAAGACTACAAAACGACCCTTTTTTTAGCGGCTGTTGCACTTTTGGAAGCTTAAGGGTTAGAGGGAATACTTGGAACAATTTTACGTATCTTTCTTTGCTCCAATTGCATGACAGGAATTAAACCATATTCGTAATTTATGTAAACGGTTTAATTAATGTCATGTAATTGGAGCAAAGAATAGCTTCTTTTCAAAATGGGCAAAGGAAGATTAGCATCGCTATTTGGCAAGCTTAGATTGTCTTGTAAGTTATGTAATAGCATTTTCGGCCAGGGTTTTTTTTCTGCAAAAAGTGCTTATGTAGACACGAACGAGAGGATCGACAGAGGCAGCCTCCTTTGAACGTAACTTCGCTGTATATGATCAACTCTACTACTTAGCAGAAATTGCCCTCACCAACAAATAGAATTTGAATGTTTATGTAAGACCCGATCAAATGCAAGGGAGAAAATACCCCTAATTTGACGCGAGATGGATATATACCGCGGTAACGATATCTCATACATGGTTTAACTTTAAAAAACCCAGTTCTTGTCTTGTTGAAGTTGATATCAGTATTACTGTATACGTTCCCGTTCGTAACACATCTAAACAGAAAAGCAGTATATTTGAATTTATCATTTGCAATGTTTATGCAATAATGCAATGCTCTGCTAGTTATCAGTAATAAAATGAAATTGAAATACATAAGTCTCGTATACTATGGTAACAAATATTCGAAATGAAAAAGACCTTTAACAAGCAGCAGCAGACATACTGAGTAAACTAGTCCAGCCAGGCTCATAGGTTAAAGATCTCTTACGTAGCTTTAGCACAAATATAGCGGGCAAGCCTGCTTGTCTGTTGTGCCTTACTCTTTCGATGCGAGACTTGAAAATTGACTAAGGGAGGAGAAAACAAACTTGACATCTTTTAGGGCAAGTGACTTACGAGATCCGATCGCAGCGAAGTGTCTTCAATAAGACAGTCTTAGAGGTTGGCAGAAACGGGGAAAATAAGCAAGGAGATAAAGAGACAAACATAGACTTTGCTCGGGATATCTCGCAAAAGGATAACAGTGACCACTGTGATGTGACCACTATTTCTAAAAAACAGAGCTATAGGCATGCTTTACCCAAAATTTGGTTTACTAAGCAGGATTTAAGAACCAATGCATACCGAACAAGTGGAAACAGATACTCTTGATTCAACCTTTAAGATGGAAGAATACCTTGCTTTAATTGGTGGTAGAGAGAGGCTAGGACTTGATAGCCATTTCACGGGAAATATTATCGGATGCAGAACATAACGTGGAGATGGCAATAGGGTTGTAAAGCCCTAGTATCAAAGAAGGACTTGCGAGATTCAAGTTACGCAGGAAATTTAGAATGACTTATATTAGATTTACCTAGAATTACCAAAAATGAAATTAAACAAATTAACTCGACTTAATATGTCGGAAAAGACGCAGTTGGTTCCACCAGCTCAAGTGGTAATGGAAGCATTGAACTTCTGGATTAAATCAGTGCATATAAGCATGGGCTAGGATGTATTTTTAGAAGACATCGTTAGCAATCTGGAAGCAAAATGGATAGCAATAATGGCTTCTAATGTTATGGTAGACTCGAACACACAGACATTGCCCAGGAAGCAAAAGTCAATTTTATTGCCTAGCGAATCCCCTGTCATCAACTTGATGGTTCATGACTTTCTTGCCTCTACAGCTCACGATGGAATTAATGGTACATTGGCTGTGGTTCGAAGTACACATTGAATATCGCCTCGAAAATTTGCGACATTGTGCTAAAAACATACTTAAAAAGATCATTTCTCTGGCACACTTCAGAGTATGAATTGTAAGAAAGGAAAGCATATGTATATGGCAGCCTATTTCTACGAAACATGTAGCAAAACTAGCCAATTATAAACAAGAAAATGAAGAAACAAAACATTATTGGAAGAGTCCAAGTGAAAAAACGAAGTCTTTCTTCCTACAGAGTACTGGTTTTCTTGTTTTCGTGTAGACAGACTCCAATACGCTAAGACGAAAGGATGATCTAGCTGTGCGAATAATCTTTTGAGCCAATACTCCACCAACAGCTGGTGATTTTCTAGGGAAAGCTTAAAAAAACCTGCGATGCTGAAAAATGCATTTTTGACATGTCAGAGGACGTGTGAGAATATATGTGCATAGCAATTGAAAAATAGTATTGATATTTGTCCAAAGCATTTAACACTTTAATCACTTTTTAACAAACTAAGAAATAATGTCAAATAATTTCAATAAAAAATGTTAAACTCTGTTAACACAATACAATCATCCTTCTGTTTTTAATCAACGGAATTTTGGTCCCCTGTGTTAGCTAGATTAAATACAGCTAGATTACCACCTGTCATCTCTCCCTCTTGTCCGGCAGATCAATAACAAGTTGTTTATAATTTTACCACATGTCTACCAGGGGGTAATGCTTGTGCAACGGCAAAACTCTAAACAACTTTTTTCTGTTGCACATAGTAATGCTCTCCCCCAGCTGGTCAAGATTAACCACTTTTAGCAAGTAAAGTTATGGGGAAATTGATTGTCAGAAAATTGATACTACAGTCAAACAGAATCAGGAAACAGTCAAAGATAACCAGGCAAAAAGTAGAGGTGGAAGGGGTCCACATTTGTTACCAGAAACCTCACAAATGCAGGAAAGATGAGTTTCGTCATTTTCACATTGTCTTTTGCTTCTGGGATAACATGTCAGTTGTACATGGAAAGACAGAATTGACTCGAAAAACGTCAATATAATCACGTTGGTGTGTAACTCCAACATTAGCTGGTCCCAAGGCCAGATTGAGAAAGGCGGGTTGGGGAAGAAATGAGTGGGACCCCGTCCTGTAAAACCAAATCCCCAGGGATGGCAGTGGATATGCAAGTATCATCTGATTTCATGGGAAAATGCAATTCATTGGACTGAGTGACAATTCTGGACATTACGCTATTCACAGCCGTATCCTGCCCCATCACAAGACCAATCAGAAATCTAGTATGACAGAAAAACAGCAAAATCTTGGCACCTTACATCAGCTAAAGGTCATCTAATGTCCCTGAAATCAGGAAGAATAAGATAAAAAATGACTTGAAAACAAGACAACAAAAAATAGTGTTACTGTAACCTATATTTTCACTCTGATATATCTATTGAAAACACTTGCACTTTCTGATCCTGAATAAGTAGGATGGCAATGGTTTGCCTGTTAATGGTCTTCACAAAACATTGCGACAATACATTATCAAATGCTTTTTAGTCCATTTGTCATGCAAAATACATTGTCAAAGTCAATTATGAAGTTGCAATGAACAATGCAATACATTGTCCTTTTTCCTGCCTTGAACTTCTGATGACATTTTTATTGTTCTTCATTGTTAATTTATCTTCTATCCGTGACCAATTCCTTATCACAGTTTGCCGTATCTGAAGTGTTAATAATCCAGTACGTACATGGGATACAAAAATGGACAACTTATTGTCCTCTACAAAAGCTCATTAATCAGTTATGTGTTACATTAACAGTCATGTGTTACAATGGTATGTTCTGTTACACGAAAGAGGGGCATCCAACAATTTCCATGTGTGTAACAGTCACTTTTTCACTCCATCTGCCCCTCTGTCTACCTGCAGAAACTTTAAGCAAAACAATATGTTGTATGCCTATGCCCTACCAATGTCTAAAAATTCTCCATTTGATTTTCTTCTATCCTGTAAACAAAACTTGAAGCTTGCTGTTCTTTGCTTATGATGGGTCAATTTATTTAACCAAAATCCAGACTTTCTTTATTAGATCCTAACTGGTCACTATGCCCTGGATAAACACAGCTGGTGTGATTTCTAGAAGATGTACTGTGTACAGCAGCGTAAACAAGAAAAATATTTCAAATGTCATGCATGGTTCCTTAAGGGTACTTTTGTGCCTTATTGTATTCTTCCAACTTTTCCCCAAGTGTATCAACTTGTGTTAGAACACCCTAAAGAAACATAGCTTTAATTAATGTAAACAAGTTATAAAATAAACATTCTGACAAAGTTCAGGACACAAAAGATGCTGATTTGTATACAAATCTCTTTTTTATCAAACAATTACGATTATTTTACCTTCTTCAAAATGGCCTATATCTAATTTTGATCTTTTAGCTTTCATATAACATAAAACACAAAATATAGTAAATCTTTGTTGGTATCTGGATCATAATCTTGCATAATGATGGGAATTTCATTTGCTATTACAAGTGATGATTAAGAAATTTGGGTTCTTATGACGACAAAGTTGAGTTAGATTATCAAACCAAAAAACCACAAGGAAGGAGGGTTATGCAGATAATGGGAGAATGCAGAGTCATGTAATCTGGTGATTAATTTCAGAACATAAAGTGTTAAAAGCAGCAGGTACTTTGGAGTCTGGTTGGTTTAAAAACAACCCACATTCTGAAATTAAGTTTCACCTGTTCTTACAAAAATTACAAGGAATAAACAAATTCAAGATTGACATCAGAGGAGACAATGCACTACAACCTAATGTAGCCTCGAACATAAAACCTGTGTCCTTGTTGTGGTGACAACAGGAGGGCTCATACCCGCATTCCACAAGAATGCAAATACAGTAGAGATACAATGAAATTGTTTTTGTGTGCTTAAGTATGTAATATCAGGTTACCTGAATTCTATGAATAAGACGTTTTCTCTGCAATCTTGCATCACTAAAATTTGTTTCTATATCCTACAAAAAGGCATTTAAAAAAGCTGTGATTAAATTTAGAAGATAATAGGTCTTGTTGGAGTCATGCCTTCTTGAGTTAATCATGTCATATCTCACAACAGCTTTACATTTTAGGATACTTCTCCCTGCACAAAACTACCAGTTAGAACATCTCCCAAAGCTTAAGTAAGCTCATGGTTGTGATATACCAAATTAAAAACGTTTTTCGAGAAACACTGAAAGGTATTATATACCTTCAACAGATTTTACACAACCAAAAGCAACCTAGCATTTTCCTTTGCATGTTTTTGCCACAAGTTGACAACTTTCTTATTGCTGGTTATCATCCCAGATTGAATACATGGCCCAGGAGAGGATCTTCATAATAGTGTACTTTAGTTACCTTCTTAAGGCAATAGCTCTACATAGTATCAACAAGCACATACAACCCCCAGAGATTCTTCATTTGCTTTCAGCTACAAGATGGTGAGAAGATATAGCTTCCTTTGCAAAAGCAGTTAATCGGCACATTCAACTTAACTGCATTAAATTCTATAGGAAAACCATACAATTGTCATATCCTATTTGCAATAGATACAACAAAAACAAAGCACAGGACAGAGTGCTTGAAAAAGAAAAATTATAAACTACATTGCACAACAAAAATATATTCAGCCCTTTTCCTTTCACTACATCATATTTTGTATGTTTGGTGGGATTAATTGTGCTCGTTTATGACATCTTATGTGCTTAATGTTCTTCCTTGGTCAATAGGTTAGATGGATAAGTGAATATGCTGCATTCTCATCAAAATATTCCTCTCAAATGGAAGTATTAAAAACACACTGAAAATGTGAAGAAGTTATTCCTCAGAAAGTGGTCCAGTTTATTGGTTACATGACACCTCAAAATGTACAATAACTGAGGTTATTGCAATCCTCTAATTCCATAACACAACCTTTCATGATTATGTGTTCCTTTTTTGCTTTACAAATTTATTATCATGTTTTACAGGCTAGTAAATTGACACCTTATTTAAAGTCTTTGAGTTCTATGCCCATATTTTGTTGGTCCATGCCTTGTATAACGCACCTGATTTAAAATTTTAAAAAATATTTAAATATGAATATAACGATGCAAACTTACTAATTGATCAAGTTCTTCCATCTGCCGGACTAGCTCCTCAGTCAGAATAACATGCTGATTTCTGATTTTATCAACAGTTTCTAATTCTATTTGGGAGGTTAAAAATCCCTAAAAATGAATGACATTCTACAACAACTATCGCAAAATCCAAACAACAACTTTAACGAAACAAGAAAGGTAAAGCTCAACCAGGTATAACATCTGACACCTGCTTATTGTACCAAGTTACTATAACTCCACCATTGCCTGGTCCCAAGTCCAGGATGAGAAAGGAGGAGGGTTGGGAGAGGAACAAGCTGGACCCTCTCCTGGAAAACCAAGTTTCAGAGATAAAAGTATCCTACAAGCATCATGTGATGTCAACACAAAGAGCAGTTTGTGGAATTGAGTGATACATTGGTACTACACTATTTGCATCTCGATTCTGCCTACAGCAAGATCTTACAAGGATTAAAAAAAAGTAAAAACAAAAAATTCCACAGTGGCAACAACTACAACAACCAAGGAACTGTATTATCAAATCTCTTGTATAAGCTTAGGGTGATTTGAAAGGGAAAAAATTTTAAACATTAAATATTATCAAATATGTCTTCTCTTTGAATAAATTGATGTACAGCTGTTATGACCGCATGACCTTAAATCCTAGAGAATAAATTCAAAAAGAAAACTTCAAGTGTAAGTTTAAACTGGACAATGCGATAATGCAAATGAATATGAAAAATGTCAATTGTTGGACTCGTCCAGGTGGACTGACACATACTCCCCAGTTTGCTCAATCAAGAGCACCAACCTCCGGTCTGTTCTTATGCAACCTTCCCAACATTTGCTTGGACATCCATGGAGGGCCTTGCCTGGTATACCAAAGTTTTATACTGTCTTTTGGATTGATTGTCCATCAGTCATATGGACAGTGTGACCAAATGAATGAGGCCTGGCTTTGCAATTGGCAACCTTGATGAATGCAACACCTAATTTGGATTGGGGCAGTAATGTTCGTACATTTCAAATAGACCATTCGGTTGTCTTTTCTCATAATTCTGTTAAGGTCAACAATCATAATGGAACAGGTCAAAATTGCAAAATAAAAACAACAGATAATAACATACTGTAAATGTGAGGGTTAAAAAAGATTGTTGGAAAGGGCTGTAGAGTATGTCTCAAAAGCTCGTTCATGCTGTTTGATTTTTGTAGAAATTACATCACCAAGATAACAAAACTGGTACAACTTCTACTACTTCCCCACTGTGAGAAAGGTAAAGCTGGCAACTCACCTTTGCATTGTTAGTAAGACAAATTATGTGTAAATTTAAGCATTCCTTTCAGATCGTAACAATCCATGTGTATCTAATGCTGACACTGGCAACAAAGGATTGAATTACTATCGACCCTAGAAAAATTCCATTACAAATAAGAAGACATGAAAATAAAACAAGTGATAATAAACAAAATAAAATATCCATACTCCTTGCAATGATTTGAAATCATTGATAACCGTTTCAAGCCTTTTGTCACTTTTGTCAGTCTTCTTAGCAACAGAACGTATGCTTGTTAATACTTTTTCCTCTTCCATGTTTGGACCCTAAACAAGATCAGACAGTTTAGGTAAATTACACCTAGATCAAAAAACATCAATATTGTGCATTGTGTAATTAGAATTGGTATTATTGTAAGTCCATGTGGATACTCCTTGGATTATAATACCTACATATTGGAGATGAAAGACTGGATATATTTGCCATTGTCACTAATTGACAGTCTAAGGTTTTAGACCTATAACCTAAAGATTCTTCTTGCTTTGTATTTTGGTCACTACCATCAACTATAACGAAAGAATTTTTGCCTGCCAAGCTTTAATACTGACTCTGGAAATACTGCCAGGTATAAAGGGAACAACTTGGTAGAAACAAGGACATCCAACAGAAAGGATGACACCCAGTGCCAAAGTGATTGTTATAGGACAAACTCATGTTAGTGATCTAAGGCAAATGTGATGCAAAGTAATGATTGCTCAGTAATCAATACATAAAGCTGCATTGAGACCTATATCTTGTCTGAAAACTCTACTTTCTCATACTAATCACAATACTAAAGCCATTCTTTTGATACAAAAATTTCAAATAATGATAGTCTTTATAACCCTAGTAAAATAAAAATGTTAAAAAATTCAATGTACCTTTTTACCAATTAACATAATTTTACTACCATCTTTTACTTTTGCCTCCTCAAATGTTTGAGATGCAATAAGAGATTTCCCTTAAAAGTTGAAGAAAAAAGGAGTGTACACAATTAGGCCATGAAATATTATCACTCTTGAGGCATGAGGATAGATTTGAATATACACTCAAAATGTTATTCAATGCATTTCAAATACAGTAAAAACTTCCAAATGTTAGTTAAACATTGAAACCAAAAATGAGACATTACATTTAACCACAATTTATGTGAATAAAATTTATCCATCAAACCTTTTTGCTTTAATTTTCAGCTAAATGATGTCCACAACTAGTAGAAAATCAATTTCACACTCAATTTCGTATTCAATTTGATATCCATACTGATGCATTTTCCTGTCTATAGGACAAATTATCTACAAGTTGCGTAATATTGATATGCTATGGAATATTACCATTTATCTACAAGATGGCACGGAACTATGAGCATTGTAATCTTGAGTTCAGCTATGGCTGTAAGGATAACACTATACATTACAAACTTCATAAGTCTATGGCAGCAAATTTCCCTTTTAACTAGACCACTGTTATGTATGAGTCTTGCTAAATAAGACCTTATCATTCATTCATAAAACTGCTACAACTTGTGACATCCTGTTATCACCTGACATACAGTATATTCCTTATTTTTCAAAAACTCTACAGTCAAATTTACCGTACTAACTGTTTTAATTTCTGTTCAGTTATATGGTTCCCATGGGTGTAAATGTATACATTGTGAGATTACTGACAACAAATCCTTTTTGTGTTAACTTACCATTAAAAATTAATTTCTGAGATGAAAGGGGCACATCAGTTATCTCCATGATTTTTTCCATTAAGCTTTGTACATTCATCTCATCAAGGCTTATAGAATGTTTTGCCCCTGCTAAAAGTGAAATAAAACTAGTCATTGTAAATACAGACTCGAACTTGCGCATGATATATACCAAATATCGAATACGTCCACAAAATTCAGCCTCCCATAGAGTTATATAACTATTCAGGATCTGATGTTTCATTTTATAAATTGAATTGACTTCATTACCTACCAACATCGCGTGCAAACTACAGAACTCAGTAGAATATTGCAGTCAAAAGAGTCACATACTTCTAACTTAAAAGTTAAATGTTTACTTACCGTGTAGCACGGTCACAATCATAATAAACAAAATATTTGAAAACCAGCCTCTGGCTCTGCACTAAAATCAGATTAAGATTCAGCAATATACTAGCGTCCGACCTTGAGGTAGAGGTGATGTCCGTGTTTCTACCAATAAAAAATTAGTTCAAGTCTTGCAGATCTTAATATGTAATACATTTCATCCTGTCAACAGTACACCATGCAACACAATTTAAAGGGTAGAATTACCATACTAGTTAGTTTTCGTATCAAGTCTATTTCAAAATATTCAGTTTATATCAAGTAAGATCAATTCAACTCGTGTTGTTCTGGCCTCGCTTCCGCACAGAGATTACAAACAATAACGAAATATCCTTAAATTTGAATTGATAGTTGGGCATTTTTTCTGCCTACAGTAGTTGGGCTAGTTTTTTCAATTGGGTGGGATTTTTTTGCGGGGTAGGCATGCCGTTTGGGGGTTGGTATGTTTTGCTTCATATATTAAGTTTACGATAACAATTTCATGCTTCAAAGACATGATGCAATACAAGGCTTTTGAATATAGATTGGAGATGGTGGAATAACGAAAAACTTCTGTCCCTGTGAAAAGAAAATACTATAAGACATATGTGCTATGGTTGAGATTGTTTATTGCTAAAGGGGGCAGCATATCACTTCTATCTCCAGTAATAAGGCAACCAAAAGCAAGTACCTTTCGATTTTCAGTTTCACTATCATGTATTTCCGGGCTATGAAATGAACGGGTGAGCTAAGTATAAGAATCGATTCTGCAGTGATTGCAAAAAGACGCAGAATTAAAGTTTTGGTAAAAGTGAGTAACTGGAAACAAAGCTAAAGCAGAATGCAAATTTCCAAACTTAAAATCGTCTTGAAAATTTGAGACATTGCGCTAAAAACATACTTAAGGGTTTTTATTCGTCTGCTACTCCGTCTATGTATATTGGAGTCTGTCTACATCAAAACAAGAAAACCAGTACTCTGTAAACAGAAAGAGCTTTTTTCAATTGTACTCTTCTAATAATGCTTTTTTTCTTCTATTCCTTCGTCTTTTTCCTTTCTTGTTTATGATTGGCTAATTTCAACCCATGTTTCTTATAAAAAGGTTGCCATACTTTACTTTCAGACAGTTCATACGAAGAAAAGCTTTCAAGTGCGTTTTAAGCGCAATGTCGCAAATTGTCAAGGAAATTATTGAAAATTATTTTGAAGTTTTTTATCACAAAAAGTTTTTCTGACTTACAATTCGTTGCCATAATAGAGATCTCTATCCTTATACTGACTAAATAAACGTAAAATGTAATTGCATTTACATTACAAATGGATAATAGAATGATGTATAAATAGACTATATGGGTCTTAGTTTGGCTCCAAGCTCTTAAAAAAGTTCATGGCTTCCAAATCAACTTCTGCTTAACTTTACGGTTGATAATGAGTTTGGTGTTCAAATTTTTACTGCCACTTGCCCTTTATTAGAATAACAAGGTAACCTGGTGTGCCATTTCATCTATTTCTGTTAATTACTACGTTTATGCCATATGTTCCGTCTCTTTACGACTTTCAATATTTGTATAAATGTAGATGTAATACACTGTTGGATCTCAATTAGATAATTGTAACTG
>JANTCA010052516.1:0-39451 GCA_024741275.1 Chironex yamaguchii
ATATATGTAGCGTATATTTTGGTTTTTACTCTTACACACAAGAGTAAAAGAATACTAGTATTCTTTCCACATACTTGACATGTATTATTTACATTTTTAAGTCAGACATGTACTTGAGATATCGGCTTGGGTGTGCAAACTCGAGCAAGAACGATACTTTGGAAATTTTTAGGAATTGTTTGAAAGATAACAGATGCACAACAGCAAATGAAGACTTTAGATAGAATAAGTCATGCATAGAAAGCATCTTTGGCTTAAGAACGAGAACATATTAGCAAAAAAGGTTTAGCGTATCCTTTTCTGAGTTTTGCCTCTACTCGCCCCCTTTCGCAGCAAAAGTTTTTGACTATCGTAATAGGAAGCTACACGATTTTTGATAAAGAACCTAGCTCGAGGGATATTTCCTAATGTTCCTAATTTTTGCTTTTCTGTTAATCAACTTGTAGTTGAAGCGTTCGTAAATAGTTCATTTATTGTAACTGCACCAAATTTGGGTGTATTGAGTAAAACTAACCTTTGCACTTAATAAACAGGGAGGCAATGACTATTATGGACAGCAAAGCTGGAATGGAATGTTGGTTGAACCTTTTTAGGGTAAAAAACTTGAAAATCGTTTGAAAGTTTGCGACAATGATCTCGAAACATATTTAAAAGCTTTTAAGTATGATTTTAGCTTAATATTCGAAATTTTCGGAGCGATTTACATGTAAGTTCCTTATAAGTTGGTTGCTTATTGAAGGGTTTCTTATAAAAAACCATGTAACTGATCTCTCTTCATACTATTCCTCTCTATTGTGTGACGTCAAAGGTCTACACATCACACTTGAAAGGAAATCAAAATTTTGCCGATGCTCAGTTGAGCCAATTTTGAGCCAAGTATTCAGGTTTCTTCTAATCCTCGCCAAGTTGATACCTTGTCAATTACGTTAAATTTCGAAAAAATTATTTTGAGGAACTCTAGTCAAAGGGGGCAAAATGTAGTCAGAATTGACACTTGCCACTAGCAGTCTATCGTCAATAAAAATAAGAATCTGCACTTTCAGCCTGCTTGATCGACTGAAGCATTGTTAACTTTAGCTAAAGGAGCTATGTGAATGTCAGAATGTATGTTTCAGCTTGGCAGGATCCGTTTTTCAGCTGCGATCTGCTTACTTTCTTACCTTGGTACCTACTAGTGTACTGCTGCGTTCATTAGGTTTTCCTGTATTTATTTGATGTTCTTTTTCAGGATTCCCTCATATGTCTACAGTCAAATGTAAGGTTGTCTTGGGATTATCTAATGCCTTAATCTCTCTGATTGTCAATCTTTGAATACTTCCCTCTGCTTAAAGCTGTCGTAAGCTATTGCATCTGCATCTGCAACAAGCTGTGCACGCAAGTTATCTTCTTGATAGCCGCCATCCTTCTTGGCTTAGACAGGATCCAAATATGGTAGAACTACCTTAGTCTTTTGGGAGCGTCCACGCATGACATCAGGACTCGCTCGAGACATGACATGGGCTAAAACGTAATAAGTAAGACAAAATATGAGAATGAATATGTTTAACCGTAGATTTGAAAACAACGACAGAAGCCTTGTAAAACGTTGCTTCTCTAAGACTATGATTACCAAATATTAATACTTTAGTGACACCTTAAACTGGAAAGAATATACGACAGAGCCCTAGATTCTAATTAATTCTAATGGTTAGGCCTCAGCTGATCGCACGTTATTATTCTTCATAATGCCTGCGTGGGCAACAATCAGAAGTCGTGTTGATATTTATAATTGAATTGCCAAGCTTGGCAAAGCAGTCTGAATTTACATATAAGTTGACGAAAAAAACAAACCTACGCAATGTCGGTTTATTATTTTCTATTCTTGTTATTTTCTGAACAGATGGTTCATGTAAACATGATCACAACTTGTTTTAATTCAAGTAGCACGTCATACTAAACGTAAACAAAACTTTGTAATCGTTATCAGTTACATTTGGTTCATGATATATTCATAACTGTATAAAACTGACAACATGTTATATGCCTCCCGCGTCACATAAAATAGTAATATCACAAAATGTAATGATTAGTTTTCTATTTCTACTACCTATGAATAGGACAGGCTGGCGGAGAATTGTTCTTGAAAGAAATACCTGTTGTTTACAACAGCATACCCTTCGAGAAAAATAGCTGATATCTTGATTCTAACTAGTGTAATAAACATTTTGAGTTAAAGAAGAGATAGTGACGTTGCTTTGGGGCTATGGCATTATTGAACGGCTTATTACGATTAGGTGACATTATAGCAGGGGTTGTGATAGGACGATGGCATGAAAATTACAAGGAGAAACTAGAGGCCTACTGGAACAAGGTTTTACACAGTTATCGACCCTTGGCATTTGTTGAAGTGGAAAGTGGCAATGATATTGTGGCAACGATTAAGTTTTGTACACTAAACAAGGTAACTCGTATTTTACAAAAGTAGTTCTAAAGTAATCGCTTCATATTATTTGCTTGAGGATTTCAAGTATACAGAAGTACGGGTAAGTGCAGTGTGCAGTGTTTATGGCAGTGATAAGTATTTAGTTTTATGACAGACTGCTTGGGGAAGCTAAAGATTTTAGAAAAACTCTGCGAGACAAGGAAACCCAAACCTTGTCGAGCTGATGACAAGGTAGTACCCTCGTGATTATCAACATGCAGATTGGTGCTTTATACCTTCCATTACGTAGAAGAGTTTTGATTATGGATCTTTTAAATGAAGAAAGTATTCTTTATCTTTGTGTTTGAATTTAGCCTGTATGATATTCACTTTTTTTATCTTTAAGATATCCATGATCATACAGTGAGCGTTATATATTTCGATATGTCATAGGCTAGTCTAATGGCGCAAAACAGAAAAATAAAACATGTACAGTTTCTGATCCATGTTATAATTTTTGACTTGCAGCGGTATCCTGTTCGATACAGTAAATGCAAGCATAATCGCAATTGATACTGTAATTAAACGTGTACTATATGATTCGCCATTTCTTTTCTCGATTTGGGTACTCTAGGGAGGATGCGTGACAGGTATTATTTTTTATGTGAATGCTTTTCCCTTCTCTGTTGATAGTTATGTTTTCATATAATAGCAACAGGTCTTGCGTTTTTCTGTTTGACACTTGACTTCAGTTCATATTAATCAACTAAAACTACAGGCCGAATACTGGCAAACTAAAACTGTATGTATTGTCTGTTCCTTATGTCTAACAACCCTTTAACTTTTCTTCTTGCTTGTCTTATTTTGTAAACTGTAGTGCTTACTGTAGGCAAGAGGTTACCTTTAAGTGTCAAGATTAAATAGTCAACTGCAAGAGAAAAATATATCGTGCCTGAGTTCAATGATATTATAATTGACAATCTATGGATGTGTAGATAATCGTTATTTGACTTATGGGTAGATTTTGCAAGCATAATTGTTTTATTTTTCAGTTACCTATGTGTGTAAGATATGGAGACTACGAAAGCAGCACTTCTTGTTGCTGTGATGATGCTGTCATAATTGACCTGTCAAGGATGAAAAAAGTTAAAGTGCATAAACGCAAGCAGGTTAGAAAATTTGCTAAAATTATTTTGTTATGTCGTAAGAACGATTGTTGACAGTTCCGTAGCCATATTACTTAATTTTTCACCGTAAGCTTATACGAACTGAAAACGGTAGCGTTCTGTTCCCCTTCAGATACCAGTATACAGTTTTAAAATTCTATTGCGAAATTAAAAAATTACACTGATTATGACTCGTTAGATATATTTAAACCTTCGTTGCCTTTGTTGCCTTTATTACTTTCATAGTGATTTCATTGTCGAGCATAGATATTTACTCTAGACTAGCTATCAACAATTTATTCTCTCAAGTTTCTTCAACAAGCATTACAACTGGTATTTGGCAACTTACAGTTCCATTGCATTGCATATACACTGCAGGCATACAGTACCGTCGAGAGGAGGCAGTGGGGTTGAATTCTCGGGCCCAGGCCTCGACAAGGCTCCCCCCAAAAGTCTTGTAATGGTAGACAATTATCATCAAGCCCGTTGTTGGACGATTCCTTCATAAAATCCTTTAAAGGCGTGTGTGCTCACCAAGTTGTTTAACTCTATTGTTTTATCAACCTTGTATCTTTTTTAGTCTCCTTTTAGCTTTATATTATTATTGACCTTGCGTATGCTTACGTAACGTAATTTCAGTTGTGAAAAATTAAACTTGTTCTTGTATAGCTCTTAGAATTTTAAACTTACAATAGCGCGTGTTGTTTATAGCTCTAGAGCCCAATCTGACTCTGGACACATTAACATAAGATAGTGAATGCGCCGAATTTTTTTTTAAAGCTAGCGACCCCCCTCTTCTTTGCCATTATTACTTTAATTTCTATTGCTTTTACTTGAGTTTTATTCTTACAATGCATTTTGGCTCAAATTGTTTTTTTATCAAAAGTCATATGAGAGTATTTTATGTCTGAAACAGAAATTGGTGTATTGGCAGCAAAACGAAGTTTGATTAAGAAACGAAGTACAAGTACTGCCATATGATTATGGTCTTTTTATTGGAGTGTTCTCGTCGTCATATCCAATATGTTTATCGTCGCAGTACTTCTACTGGCGAGAAGTATGTATTTTTGCCATGGGCAATTGTTTTAACATACATTGCGAGCTCCTGTCAATTGCACAATACGGGAAATCAACTTCGAAGTACTAATTCACTAATTCCTGTGAGTGTATGACATTACAAGGACTTTTTCAAACATTTTCTATAAAAATCTTTTGGTATTGTACTGCATTAAACTCTTCTTGATACAGATAATTAGCTAGAAGGGTAGGTCAATACTACTGGCATTGCAAGGAATTTGCACAATCCTTGATATACGTAGGCAGCAGTTATTGTCTTTTCTTGTTGACATTTGCTATAGATACGAGTTAAAATGTCCGAACACTAGCTAAGATAAAACAGTAAGACTTCAAAGCTCTGGACGGTGATCTTGATCACTTGTAAAAAGTAAACATATATTCTAACATGTCTGACTTTGCTTGAAAATTTCATCAAAACTCGTTAATAACTTTTAGAGCTTGCTTACATACAGGCAAATTGACGCAACAGAAAAAGAATGAGGCCCACGAGCAGTTAAGTGAGTAAAGGTTTAGAAATCAAGTTCATTGTCTACCATATTAAGATAATATCACTGTCGGTGCTTTCATACATCTGTTGCTCACGCTTAATCCAATGCTGCTACAAAAAATGTAGGTAAATTGGTACTAAATCTTTTTTAAAACCTTGGAGCTATTTATGTCAAATGTTTCTTCGAATAACGTTGTTGGACATTTTTTAAGATTTAATGTTTCACATCAAGATTGCTGTCTTAGATATGGGAGCATCTCTTTCTGATGTCGAGGAGAAAATGTGCGATAAAGAGCTCATTACAAGTTTTGGAGCTTCTCAAGAGCAAACAGTTGGTGGACAAGCATTGAATTTTAGTATCGGATTTTTAACTAGAAGATTTGGAATGCTTATGGACAATATAATTGAGTATCGTAAGTATGTCAAGTAGTCTAAGTTATTTTGGTCTTTGCCGGCCTGGAAAACCCTTCAATCTTCGCTATATTGCTGATTTACAGTTATACATGTTATGAGGTTTATTTGTCCTATAAATGTAATACAGAATTAAATACGAATAATATTTTTTAATTGTTACATACTATTAAAATTGATGAGATGAGTAATTTTTCATTGCTACATTTTATATACCTTGTAGCATTGTTAATGTGAATAAATAAAGTAATTTGTCATAGCACATGCTGTGTTGTGTTAAAAAGTATCACTCAGATGGACTTTTGTTCATGCAAAAATTAAGTAATAATCGTCCAAAACGTTTGACTTTCCTATATTATTTCACAGATATTAGTCAGAAAACATGCATTTGTATCTTATAAATATATATATATAATCCAAACGTTCAAATACAGTTGAAAGCTTCCAATTCCACCACCACCACCACCACGAGGGGTTCCCTTTCAAAAAGGCTAAATATAAAATTAAATCGAATGCAAAACATAGGAATTCTTCAGGTTTTGACCCCAATAGAGTCACAATTATTATTAACTTGACATATCATTCACGACTGAACCTAGAACTCAGTTTCAAAAGCAATAGTTTCAAATGGGTCCGAGTTTCAAGTTACGGTCTTAACTTTATAAGTGGAAGGTGTGGAATTATACTAGTTTATTCCTGAATTAAAAGCAAAACTGTAGTGCGCTTAAGAGTATAATTGTGTCGCATATTTTATCATGTTTAGACCTAGTGGACGTGAGAGGATATCAGATGACAGTAAATCGTGATACAAACCTTGAATTATTCTGGGGAATGAAAATGTATGGTGCAAACTTTGGGTAATTAAATCACTTCCTTTTGATATCCTAAGTGTATCATTGGTTATAGCTTTTGCTGTACAACACGCTGCGATCGAAACATTTTGTTGTAGGAGACCGGATTTTAGATTGTTGGAAAAGTACCTAATTACCGTAGCCCACAACTGTCACGCAAAAATGTAAAATATTTCGCGCAAATAAAAATTATCTCGCACAATTAAAAAAATATCTCGAGCAGTCAGAGAAACTCCCATCAATTCTAGTCATCAAAATCAGTTATTGACTTCACAATTCTCGACTCCAGATCAAAGTTAGGTGGCTCACAACTGTCGACCACTAATATTGAAATTTTGCTCATATTAAAAGCATCTCGAACAAATAGAAAGCACCTCGCACATTTAAAAATCATCTCGCACAAATTGAAAGCATGTCACACAGATAAAAAGCATCTCACATGTTTAAGAAATATCTCGCACAAATAAAGATGCATGTGATTCCCATCGATCATAGCTGACGTTTCTAGGCTCATCTAGCAAGATCCACACGTGGTAAACAAGCAAAAAATATGGAGACACTGACATATGTGTGATCATGAACACATAGTAATGTGATTACCCATTTTCAAACTTTCTAGATAAAATTTCTATGTGATTTTTCATTCGCTTCAAATCTTTAACACAAAGGTGAATATTTTCAAGTTCCCTGTACATGCAATATTGATCCGGAAGAAAACTCCTCCCGATTTCCACCTCGTAATTTGTTTGCAGAAAAAAACCATGGTCATTGTTATTCCAGACCTGTTATTATTATTTTGGAGACTCTAGTAATTCGATCGCGTATTAAAAACCTGAGAATTCATGTTTGTCATTTTGTTTACAGTCAAAACGATTTAACAAATTGCCCATAACCATTGCAGCATACCTCTGAAAGTAATAAATTGACCTGTTTCATGCTACGCTCATTAATTGTTTACAATACTTTTTGCATTTTGAGCAAAGCTGTAAAAACCCGTTTCTTGTTTACATTCTGTAATACAATTTGTTGCGAGTTTCTTTAATTGTGCAAGAGGATTTTTTATTCCGTGAGATGATTTTAATTTTGAGAGATGTGTTTTTTAATTTTGAGAGATATTTCTATTTATGCGAAATGTTTTTAATTGTGCGTGACATTTGCGGGCTAACGTACAAAGTGATGTGTTGGCTTGTTTTCTACAAATGAAAGATGCAGTGTAGCATCAGTGGAACAAAATTTGCCATCTTTGTTCTTCTTACTGACTTCGTACTGACGTAACCATGTGAGGATCTGCCGAGCTGGACCTTGATAAGTCAGCTCAGTAATAATCGTTGGGGACCAGGTGCATATTTATTTGTGCGAAGTGTTTTTTAAATGTTCGAGGTGTTTTTTCATTGTGAAAGATGGTTTTTATCCGAGAGAGATGAGTTTAATTGTGAGAGATGCTTTCTCTTTCCGTGATGTTTTTTAATTGTGCGAGACGATTTTTTAATTGTCAGAGATGACTTTTCTTTGTGAGAGATGTTTTATAGTTGTGAGAGATTTGTTTGTAATTGTGTGTGACAGTTGTTGACCACCATACCTAATGAATTCTGCATTGCATTTGGCAGAATTGCCATGTGCAGTATGTACTACTGCATGTAAAGCAACTGAACCAGAAGAGTATGGTACATAAATCACAAATTCATGGGTTCGTCTTCGTACGTAAAGTATATTTTGTAGTCATTGGGAATTTTATTTTCCAAATCTCTCTCCCGCTCCTCTCTGTGTATATCATCTGTATCTGTCGAGATACTACATATATCTGATACTGATAAAGGCTTAACCCGAAGTACACAATTGATGAATGTCCTTTTTATTGAAAGCTGGGTTTTGGCTCGTTATAAGTAGGACTTTTAATGTCGTTTATTAAACCCTTGTACTGGGACAGGATTGCGTACTTGTATCAATAATATAAATAACGTTGTTCTAGTTTGTTGCCCAGACAGTCTGGAATACACTAGACAGTTTTTGTGTAAGGATTCTAACTGAAATCATGGTCATTTTTGTCTTTAGCGTTGTGACAAAGTTGATAATAAAGCTCAATCATATGTCAGAAGACGTTCTCGGAGGTGACTTTTTCTGCTCGTGGAATGATGCTGTGCCACTCGTGAAATTTATGAGAGAACTACTACAAACTCGGTCATTACCAAATGAGCTAAGTCTCACAGTCTACTTGCAAATTTATAACTCAGGGTTAGTAAAAACTGCCATTTCTCGTAACTGCAGATTTCAAGGTTGCGTTTGCTCACTTCCCTTTTATCCAGATGTTAAAGACCTTTCTCTAGTTTTTAATGAAAGTCGTTTTGATTAAGAACTTGTACTTACAACGTAGCATGATGTGCTTAACTGTTGATAGAAATATATCTGGAGGTAGAATTTTTATTGACTATTGTTGATTTAAAAGCAGTATTGCAGACGGGAATGCAGACCAAAACACTTAACTCCTTTAAACATACGAATTATCAGCTGCCAGTTCTACTTGTTATTTAATCACGACAGTAAAAAAATGTGCTGCTGTCCCCAGCATGGGAGAACATCCCAGATGGAAATGTTCATATGTCAAGATAGTGTGTTATATCAGTTAGCGACAAACACCATTGACTGCACGGATCGTAATCACATTTTCTTCATTGTAACGTTTCCCTTATATTTTAGAACGCTGACATGTCTTGAGTTGAAACACTTTTAGCACACCCTTTTTATCAAATTATGAGAGCACTTTCGGCTAAATTATGGTAGAAAATAGCAGGATTACTCTGTCAAAAACAATATTTAATGCTAAATAGTGTATTTACTGAAAGTTTCATCCATTGATGATTGAAAAGGGAAACAGTCAAAGCAATTTTTATTACTCTTCCAATATTTGGTAAGGAAGCCTAGGTTTTTAACAGTCAACAATGTCCTTCATAGTACATTTGAATGCTGCTTGTCATTTACGTCGAGATGGATGAACTGGCACTATAAATCTACCTACTATAAAGTGTTGTCTTTTCATCTCCATAGCAAAGTGATCACTTTGGTTATCAGGCAAACCATGTCAGATTTATCGTGCCCTAGCGTTGTACGGTTAAATTGTATTGTCTTTTTCGATTCCACGAAATGTGCTCGAGAGTAAGCACCATCTGTTATTTTCCCTGCTCTAGATTCCGCGTCATAATGAGGTTCCTTCACAGTGGCGATGTTAAATTGGGATTAAATTGGTTTCAGACATTAAAAGAACTGTGCCCTGTCGACGTTTCAGAAAACAACGTAAAGATTCATCCTTATTGCACATTTCGGGAGAGACTATTTGATATGTTTCCGGAGGGTCATTACTGTAAAATACATCCAATGCAGTTCGTAAAAGGTGATATGATTCCTCCAAACTTGATTTGAATTAAAATGAAATCACTTTGCATATATTTTTGAAAACCATATTTGTGACAATCGTTACTTTTTTGCAACAAAACAATCCCAGCCATCTTGGCCAACAGGTAGGTCAGTACTATCAATATAAATATGGCATCAGTTCTTAAAGCTTCTTTCTTTAAGTAAATATGAATGAGAAGGCCGTTCGGTATCGTTCGAGATTAGATTGAGCCCCGAAAGCAGGTGACAATCTTTGAGATATTTTCATCGCCGCTCCATTACGTAGCAAACATGTAGTTTCGGCAAACATTTAAACCACTGCGTGTTTTCTTTGGCAATTTTTGTAAGCACTTGCTTAAATTGAGTACTAACATTTAAATCCGTACTTTGTGAATTACAACTCTTAGTGATCTAACGCGTAGGTGCAAGTATAGCGAGCTTACATATTATGATTTTTCTAAATAGCCTTTCTTGCGGAAGAGATAACAATTTGCAATTTCCTAGATTTTCCTATGACTGAATTGGTGAAACTATCGTAAGAACATTTCTATAATTGCAATGAGGCAGGCCATACAGGTCATCTCCGACATTTTACCTGGTTTCTCAAGTACGCTAAAAGGTCGTAAGGCGAGGTCATGACATGAATTTAATTTAACGACATTTAATCCCTTGCCTTATGTCGTTAAATGTGTATTTTATGGAAATTGAAAACTGTTAGAATTAATCGATAGCAAAGCAAAATGCCAAATTTATGCATCCAATTGACTGGACATTTATTTGATATTTTAGCAAAGTTGCATTACTGTTGTTACCTGCTTTGCAGCTATTATTTATTATAATTAAGTGTCTTGATTTTGAAAATTATTCATGTACTCAATTGCTTTCTTGGAATATATCATCTATTTCATGCCAGGTACTAGAATACCTTTAAACCCTTTTTGTCAAAACTGTTTGACAAGAACATCCACTACCATTCCAACCCAAACAAAGTGAAACGTTCTTATTCATGGTCTTTTATAGATCTCCTTTAGTCGTAGCTCTCCCTACAGAAGATTTAAAACCGTAACTGAGAACGATCCAACTTTCCGACTGACACTCAAATATAATACAGCATAGCGTCGGCGGGAGCAACACAAACAAGATTTGATAGCAACAAGAAAGGAAAGGCCGTCTACAGTAGTATCAAAATGTCTTTTAGTATTGTGAACCTCTTAGCCACTGCTAAGCGAAGGGTAACACAATGCCTTTAATTTTGACTTTTTTAACTAAAGAGTGGTAGTAATTAAATCAGATCTTCCTTTTAGTGTAGCTTGCTAATCCTTCCCAATTTTGTAGTGTCCTCCTGAAGTGGATAACTAGCATTTTTCAGAGCAAGGAAAGTTAGCTTTAAACAAATTGTTGTAAGCTTCAATTCAGACTTACTTCTGCTCGACTCATTGTTGTAATTTTTTTTCAGAATTGTCTGATGAATATATCGATACAGTCATAGATGCGTTTTCAAGGTTATCTCCAGACGAACATTGCCATTCTGTGTTCGAGTTTACAATATTGGGTGGAGTAATGAGGAATCTCCCTGCTGATTCAACGCCATTTCCTTTTAGAGAAGCAAAGTAAGAAAAGCACTTATTACTTATCACAAGCACACTTGTATTTTCAAAAAATGTCCAAGCATGGATAAAATGTGCGGAATCTGTGTACGAATGGGGATGTGCTCAGTGCGATATAGTCTAGAGGGTCTCGATCACTGAAAACATTTTTATAGTTTAGGTCTGTTTTATTGCCGTCACATTATCGTACTTTTATAGTTGATATATGAAACTTCCAGGGCTTTACGCAACGGTTATGGCATGTTTTTTACTATTAAGAATACTGCACATAGTTAACTAGGGTCTTCCTTTTTCTCGTAAGGATAAGGGCAGAAATAGGTTTCTTACAAGCAACTGTATTCTAAAACTGTTCCCATTCTATAAAATTCATAAAGTTTGTGCAGTAAGGGTGGCAGCTGATATACATTGTTATTTCATACGATAACATAGAAATATTTTTTCTCCGGCCAGTAACTCCAAAAAGAATAGAGAAATCAGTGTTATTACTCGATTCCATAAAAGAGAGAAATATTCCAATAATTTTTGGTAGGCTTAACATTGAACTGATCTTATTTGACATCACCGAGTGTATGCGCAACAAGAACTGATGTATGTAAAAATTTCATTTTTCTGGGGTTAAACAAGATTAAATGACATTATATACAGATTTTTACTTCATTACCTTACAATGTTAATTTATATAAATTCAGTTTAAGTGGCATTACACAAGTTGCATTTAATGCTTCTTCGGCACATTTTACCAAAAGCATGCTTTACTACAACTCCGTGACAAAAAACCTAGTCATTTGTCATATGTCAATTTCCTAGATTAAGAAAAATCACGAGGAGAATGATAAACAGATGTGTAGCACATTGCCTTCACTCTGTTTGCCGTCTTTACTGTACAATTTTACTACAAGGAATAAAAGATGTGATATTTAGTAACGCGTTTTGTAAGCACTATAATTAGGAAATTTAGCGACATTGGTTTATAATTTTTGAATAATTCCTCTCGTTTTCAGTTACTTCACATGCATGACTGGGATGGCAAAAACGAAAGGCGGATATAGGGAGCTTTTCGGCATCTGTAATGATTTGGCATCTGACCTAAGATCTTACAATATGGTTTTAAATAAATCCAATTACTCCGCAACACTAGAGAGACTTAAGGCTCTGAAATGTACACATGATCCTCAAAATTGTTTTAGATACAACAAGTTTAAAATTGATTTTCAAAAGCTGTAGTTTAGAAGTCTTTAATGAAGAGAAAAGGAATAGAAGGAAATTTACCCTGTTATAGCTTCTGATGCATGATAATCTTGAAAGACGAAGGATTTTGGTATGTGTATTTCATTTTTCTGGAATATTCTACTGGCGGGTAACGTGGTCTCCTCCCATACCAACTGCTCACGTCCATGACGATTTGTATTTGAACTCTGAAAAATACATTTTTCACTGATGTTGGCAGCCTTGAATCATGCATTCCTATTAATGAACCTCAATTCGTGTGTAACAGTCTTTCTACATTACAAGATCATCTCGTTGGACAAAAATAATTTTAATTTGAAAAAGCAGAATCATCATGAATTCGTTTTTTATGTCCAATTGTAATTAGTTACGTTGTTGTATTGAATCCAGAACTGACTTAAGATAGTTTTGAACTGTTTAACAACACGACATATAGGTGAATATCTTCTGCGTCTTAACTACTCGGATTTAGCATCTTCAGTACTTAGCTACTGCAATTAGACGAAATGTGTGTATATAGTTGTACATATAATAGTGGTAATATTCCACTCTGGACAAATATATTTTCTGATGGGATACTACATATCGGACACTGACGAAGGCTCAGGTCGAAACACAAAAAAATGATAAATTTCCTATCTACCCGCCTATGAGTTTAGTTTTGTTATTCGCAGGACCTTTAAAGTCCTCCACAAATCTTTTTAACTCGTTGGTATCCGAACGCGAAAGCTAACGGCGAGTAAGGGGGTAATAGTAATTCTTTCTTTTCTCCATTGCTTGAAGCAGGACCTAGAGATACATAAATACTGTTCTGAAGTTTTCTCAGTAATAGCAGTCAAATAGAAGCCCCGTAATTTCATAGATCATTTCTTATTAAATTATTTTTATTAATGCACAGAAATTCGAAGTAATGTCTAACCTATTGTAAAGCAGTACATCATTGTTATCATTCAAGAAAGGTTTCAAGGTACTACCGCTACTTATTTCAAACTACTGAAATATGTTTTGAAAGATAGATATATTGTGGCAAGAATATGCTAAAATGTCAATTTTGATCATGACCAAACTTAATAAGATTTATTAAACAAGTTCCAGTTCCACTGACTATTTCATAAAAATTCCACAATAACAGTTTCTTGTTTGTTGATAAACAGTAGTCGAAAAGTTTGTCGCATTCTATTTAAACAAATTCGAATTCGTAGAACACCAAATTTGTCTTGCACCACTCAGCAACAAGGCAAGTGTTGCTAAGGGGTTGTGACGTCATGTAGTCCCTTTGCATTTGCTTGCAACACTTACGCAATTTTGTGATTGGCTTGCAATTCTCAGCAAGTTATGATTTCAAACAGACTTATGCTCCTGCCATATTTTCAACTCTCCAACTCACATATCTGCAAAATAAGTTTAGGGCTTTCCCTACGGGACTGCAGAGGCTTCCCAGCAACCGAGAGCATAACGCCACATACATTCCCAGGATTCACCAGGTGGATCAAAAATGCTTGATTGGGCTGTGAGTAAAAGGGACTAATATTGTAGAAGGTAAGAGGATATTTTATCACCAAATTGCTACAGTTAGGGGAAAAAGAGCGAAAATAATTTTGCTTATCATCTGACAGTTGCAGTCGCAACTGTTTTAACCCTCTGGATCCGTCCCTACAATAAGGAATCGATGTCTAAAAGATTTATATCTATAAATTTATTCATGTCAGGTTTACTTATTTTTGAATAAAACCGTTTAATTCCAGGGGTTTAACGATTCGAGTTCCAATCCTATTCTACACAATGTTATTGTCGGGCTTACTATCACCATAGTCATAGGAAAAAAGACTAAGACTATTGACTATGCTATCACAGACCCTGTCACTGAAGCTCGTGATTTTTCCCTTCAATAGTTCCATTACTTTCGAGTGATTGCTGTCATTTGTAATATTTAGAAAGTTTCTGTTCTATCAGTCATTTTGATTGGAATTTAACAATTAGTAATATATTACCAGAGAACTCAACATAGTCAAAATAATGATAAACAAAACATAAACATGAGAAGTTTCTTCCTCACGTAGTTAGCAAGTTCAACTCCTACTCGTACCTATTCTTTGTGGTGTTTAGATATCTCAATTTGAAAAACGGTCTCGGGATTTTCTGAATCAAAATGGCGGACATTATAGCAACAGCTGCGTGCAATATTCGATTTGACCAGTATAGATGAAAATTTGTTCTCCCTAAACTTCGCTTCAATAAGAATAACATGCCTCGCCTTGTGAGTGCTTTTGGGCTACGTTCGAAATTCGTTTTATTAACATTTACATTTTAAAATGATACATTACAGTATCTTCTCTATTTAAAGAGTTAACATTTAAAATGATTCTTGGGTAGCGTCGTACTGTTATAACATCATTTAATTCAATTGTTAGTTATCAAGAACAGAATATAGGGTTTGATGTTTTGTAGTTTTCATAATAGGCTAATAGAAGACAAAAAGGCTTCAAATTTCGGTCAACAGAAACCTGTTACTTTCTGCTATTACAAGTACAAAGCAATTTCAGTATCTTGCATTGAATTACAATAGCAATTATTTCCAGAAGCAACTGAATAAACATCGAGTAACTTTTGTAAATAGACCATGACAGATATTTCATGTTAAAGAAGGACAACTCGGCTCGTTCTTTCCTTTTTTGACATTCAATTGCTAACGGCTCACAGATATTGTGCAGCGATGTCCTTCCTTCTAAATCAATGAAGTAGATGTAAAAGACAACACGAAGAAGGAAAGCAAATCAGTAAGTATTTACTGGCTTTGATGTTAGGCACTACAAGTGATTGTTTTCAATCGTAACTTAATTAAACTCTCAATTCCCAAATATGTCTAACATACATTTACCTCTTTCTGCTCCAATTTCATCACTGTATGATTCGACAGTAATGCAGGTATTTTGAATCATATTGACTACGTAAGTGACTCTTTTTACATTGTGCAGAAGGAGTAAAAATGCCTACTAAGAGAAAGGCTATATCGAGAGTCCTTGCTTTGGTTTTTTCATTTTATATCAATATTATTTACATAAAATGAATAACTTCTCTTGCTACAAAATAAGATTATGTTTATATATTTATGTATTATTACAGCAACCACAGACTTGGTAACTTTAACAATGATTATTTGGTTTTCTGATTTTATTAAAATGTTCCTTTTAGGTTACGTAACTTTATACAATATCGCACTATCATAGAAACCAACGCCAAATCATAAAATTATGCTTTGTGAATTAATACGTGCGTTAAACATTACAATCACCTTCATGCAATTCACTGGTTAGCGTACCCATAACGTCGTTTGTTACGAGGCACATATTAGCTTTACTTTTAGTTCTAATCTGTATTGGGTCCAAGTACTAAAGTCAGTTTACCCTGCTTTTGAGATGTTTCAAATTATGTTAGGCAGTTTGAATTTGACGTATCTGGATACAAAGAGAAATTAAGGCTTCTTTTTGCTAGCGTTATTATGTTCCTAACATTGACACGATTAGGGGTCAGCCATTTATTACTCTGGGTACTGGGGCGGTCTAGAATTGGTGGGGGTATGAAAACATTTCTGAAAAGATACGGGAGTATAAAACATGTTTGGGAATTTTCAAGACGGTATAAAATTTTTCGTTAAATTTCGTTAAAAAGTTTAATTCTGGAGAAAATTAATCAACCAACATGCAAAGATCTGTTGGTCACTATTTCTTTGTATGATAAATTAAAAGAATGCAATAATTGTTCTCTGTTTCGAGTGTTCTACAGTACGTTCTTTCTTTGCTGTCAATGTCTCAGCGTTCATTGTAGATGTCATTGCAAGACTTTCAGCTGTGTCTCTGGCCTTCTTGGAGCTTCCATCATAGTCTGCAAATGCACCTTTTTCAAGCAGAAAATCAATCCTCCGAAGATGAAACTTTGGCAACAGCTTGTTAAAATTCTCAAAATTAAGCATTACAATTTCAAGGGTAAATTGGTTTTGTCCACTGCAGATGCAATGTGCATAGGAGCCGCCATCTTTGCATATAATGTACAGAACTTCATATGCACTTTTTAGCAGCCTCTGTTTCTTCTCTTTCTCTGATTTGCCAAGATTTGAGTTTTTTCCTCTTCAGTGTACTCTTTCCATCTGAAAAATAGCTACTGGGGTATCAAATTTTTCCCAACTTTTCATTGGGGGTATAAAAATTTTTGGAGAAAATTGAAAATGGTCTGATAAAATTTTTGCCCGCACCTAGAACTATAAATGACTTCCCCCTTTTCTGAGCCGGATAAATGTTTTATTGACATTAGCATGCTTAAGTGTAATCTAGGATACTAATGTCTTTTTGCCACAATTATAAGTAAACTTTATGCAACTCACGTTTCTACAACATACACATTTTCAAAGGAACCTGCCCTGAAAAGAACATTTTTCATATAGATAAAAACTGGTCAAGAGATTTAAACAATTGTATTTCTTCAGGGTCTTCATGCAACTCAACAAGAGATTCCCACTCATGTCTGTAACTATACATAATAGTATTTTTTTGTTAAGCATGCTGAAACAATTAAGAAAAAGAAATCATTATCAATTGCATTAATAGAGCTGAAGTTGATGCCTACTACTTTTAAAGCACAATGATTAGTCATAATTATTGTCTATCTAACAGTGTAATTGAAAAAAAGATTTGCTAAGTAAAAGCTAGCTGTGGTATGTCCGTTGTGCCACACTGTATGACAAGAACGCCTGCACAAGAACGTTCACTCATAATTCACTCAACGTCATATTTTGTAGGGTACTTATACACATGCCACTTCTTGTTATTCAAAATATCAAATATTAAAATATATAATATTAAAAATATCAAAACACTGCAAAGGTTTCTTCGTGACAATTCAAGATAATGAATTCTAAAGCCCCCAAATCTAAGCCTTTTTAGAAGACATTTCTCAAAAAAAGAAATAGTTGGGAAGTCTTAGTAGTGTTTGAGATGGGGGAAAGAGCGTTAGGTTAAAGACATTAATACAATAAAATCAGCTGGTTTGAGGTTTTTCACAGAGTTCAAATTAATAAATACCTACTTCTGGCCCAATAACACCTCTAGTTCTATTACACAAAATTATTAGTTAAAATTTTGCAATTAAATTTACTTTTCTTGTAAATAGTGTATTAAAACAAAACCTAAGTAGTCATGTCGAAACATGCTTTCTTCTTCTGATTCACAACGTTCAATATTTTCCAAGAAAGTTCTGCCTTTTTCGTTTGCTTGAGCACGTGCACTACATTGACATCATTCATCTCTTCTTTATGAAAATTGACAAACACAATGTTTTTAAGGTGATCTGCTCCTGTTTGTGCACGAATCCAGGATTTAAATCTTTGCATAGCATTTAATTTTCTTTCTAATGATGCTGAAGACAGTGGAATTGTTAAGTAAGCGTGTAAGTAGGCATTATCTTGCTGCATGCATTCTTTGCTTGCTGCTTGATTATATCAATAACTGAACTGATCTTGGTCATTTCCATTATTCCTTTATGGATGTCATGTTTGCTGTTAAATGTCTTCAAAGAAGATGAGTTTATAAGTTTACTTAAAAGAGATCGTCTTGCCCCCGCTGCTTCCAGAAGCTGAATTGAGGTGGCGGTCACCCCTGCTGCCGCCACGCTGCAGGCGTCCTTGACCATACCAGAGAAACTTTGGACTATAACTCACAGATGGATTGTTTTTTACGCTTAATTTCGGCATACCACAACACATTTAGTTAAATGCATGAACTCGCTACCGTGTCAAGGTATATGAAAGTTGTAAGAAACTGTACAGGTGTCTATAGGCTAATAAAGATAAACAGAGGAAATTTTCATAGACTATGCTTTGGTTTCCCGTGCAGCCATCGCATCCACTAAAGTAAAGTGTAACATGGAATAACCTTTATTGTACATCTAGTGTGTAAGGTCTACCATGAAAATTTTGTTAAAGGTTTTGAACCCAGAACCAAACCTGACGTGTCCATCATATGCTTTGTTTTTGGTGTAGTATAAAATATTGGGGAAATTTTCTGGGAATAACAAAAGGTCATTATTGAATGGCTCTGGCTTAGTTCATTGTGAGTCAAGCTCTTGCAGAAATAAAGTATCCTCTAATCACCAACTGTGTTATCGTTTCCTGGTATTTGAACATAAATTCATGTCAGTTCTTGTACGTACTTCTTTGTATTTTATGATATTGACTCATTAATTGACTAAGATTTAAACATCAACAAAATCGTTTCCATTTCATAGTAGCAAAACTGTATTGATAAAGTGAGTACTTTTGAACTAAACAAATGCCTGCAGTTCATCGAGGATGCTCCTCTAGAAAGAAAATTAGTTTACAGTAAATATCGCATCAGGAGGCAGTAGTGTTTCTGTAAATAATAGCCATATGTCACCCATTTATATAATGGCGCATTTATCTTGTTCATTGTAGGGCTAATTTCACCGGTTGCTAAATCTATAATTTGAAAAAAGTCCCGAAAAGGAGGAAGGCACGTTTACATGAGCAAGTGCTTATCCAATGCCGCTTCTACTGTCTCTTGATAAAGACGACTTCGTTAAATCATAGTAATATGTTTCACTTGCTGAGATAAGGATATATATATATGTATGTATATCGCATAGTTTACTCCTGTCCGTGATAGGTCCTTTAAATTTACACAAAAACCAAGATGAAAGTAGTTTTAAGGTTAAATTACCTTCCCGAGGGGAAATAACCCGAAACGTTCGGCAAGTCTATGCATCAAAAACGGTCGTTCTTTGGCGCCAAAAACGGAAACTTGAAGAATAGATCGCAAACCTAATCCAAACCCTAGTCCTCAACTCCCTCTCCTCTCCCCTTGCTCAGATTTCGAAATGTCCTGGCTAGGTGTGTTAAAAGTAGCGAAGTACCATAATCCTAGATATACGTTGCTTATGTCTTTTGTTGATTCCTCCTTGTTTTAGGCGTTCATGTGGTCTTGAAAAAGTCATTTCTCGACTATACAAACGGGATAATCATGGATTGTCGCTATATGTACTATTTAATCGGCACACTTGCTTTTACACTTATATCTGTGGTTCTCTCTGGTAGTATTTTGAGGACAAAATCTCAAATAAAAGAATTTCCCCTCAAACGACTATTTGAGGTCGGTTTAAGCTCAAGTAAGTAGTTACTATTATATATATTTTTCTTAGCAATCCATTTGTAGCATTTTTAATACCTATTGCAGATTTTGACAACGGCTAAGCTATATGTTCAGTAAATTAGCAATAACCGCCTGATATCTTTCGCATTCTTTTTGCTTGGTGGCTTTAAGGATTCATGGTAACCATCTTTGATTGCAAGAAAGTATCACACTCATTGTCGGGAGTCAAGGCTACTCATTACCTCATGAGTTTCATCACCTACTTGTTTTTTTTCATGTCTTCGAAAACTTACTTTTATCCTCACAGTGTGTGTGCTACTTACCACGTGGATCTTTCGATTTATTAAAAGATTGGCTGCTGGTTAATTGGTAGGTCTTAGAGGCATGACAATTTTGTCACGAAGTTCATCATAATAGTCTACACAGCTCTATGTTTTGGTCAGCTGGTAGGGAATGTTTACTCAGAAAAGTTCAAAGGGCACATTGTTGATTACTTTTAAGGAACAACATACCAGCTTCATAGCTAGTTTTCTAAGTTTTGCATATGATTCAATCCAAATTGAAAATTCTTTTGAAAAACAGGAACAAGGAATAGTTCAGTACGGTGTTGCTCGACCATTTCGAAGTAAGCTTTTAACATCTTCTCCCTCCCTCACCTTTCACTCGCTCTCCGCCAATAACATCGTCTTGACAATTTCTTTTTCTATGTAGATGAAGCTAACATGTTTATCAAACATCAACGAGTGAAAGGAAAACCGTTAGAATTGCAGTATGAACAGACTCGAGAAACCGATATGACAACCATTGAAAGTGAGCTGCTTGCAGACGTCAGTCAAAAAATAATAGCAAGACAACGCTTTATATCGCAAGTTAGAAACAAACCTAAACCAGCAACACTATAATTTGGTGAAATGCAGAAGATATTCTTCTGACCCTGTCAGATGAAGGATTAAAATATGCAAGGATTGAGTCGAGTTACAGAAATACAACTTGTCAATTTATAAAATCATCATTATTACTTTGCTTCAAGACTGTAATTCTCGTTTCCTCAGACCAGTTCTTCTCGTCTAAGAGACGAGCTTTATTAGACCCACCAAATCTTCGGTACTAAAAGCATGCTTGTACTCAATGCGGTATGGAGAATGTTCCGCAAGTTTTATGTCATAAGTAAATCGAAATGAAACTATTAATGCCAGAATTATAACGTTTATTATAACATAGGGTATGTTATAATCTTAACTGCAATCACTTTTGGTTACTTCTTAAAAATGGTATACCCCATGGGTGACCAAATTTTTTGCAAAGAGAGCCAGATTTGCTCAGATGTAAATGTATTGGGGAGAAACATTCAGTCTGACATTCCCAGAACCATTACTATTATAAATTACCATGTAAATATGCAACTATACCTCATTGCTGTCTGCAGCTAGATCAACATTGCAAATGAGAATCAGTTGCCGATTGCAATACCAGGAAAGTTAAAGGTTAAATTAAATCATAAATCAAATGCGAATGAACTATTTTATAAAAGTTGACTCAACTTTTTTGGAGACATTTTTATTGACTTTAACAAATCGCATCCCGGTGCATTTTGACAAAGAATGGTAATGTCACGTTTACTGACAGAAATTTGAAAATACTGTGTTATGATCATCACAAAAAATCACTTCACTGATAATTTAAAATTTTCCTCAGCAGAATAGAAAAAAAGATGTACTTTTGTTACTGTGAAGAATTGCCATTTTCGAAATGAACTGAATACATGCCACGGTGGTTAAAGTGGGTTCACTCGATGAGATGGCGACCAATGGGTCTACATCCGCACCCTGGCAAAAATAGAATCAATGTTTTTGTTATCTGTGTTGTTTACTGTGGAAAGGCGTGCTGGCGGGTCACATATCATTGTTTATATGGCAAGATGCCTAGGGCCGGTGGAAGTTTTAACACGGCCGGATTTGACTGGGGTCAGACTTTGGGATGCCTGGTATACCCTGTACTTTCAATACCATATCTCTTATCCCGTGGATGTCCTTTAAAAAAACCCTTCATTATCCTAGTTATTATGAACTTTACCATGAATTTTAATCAATCACTATCATTGCAAACGTCATCATCAATCTTTATCGATCATCATTAATCATCACTAACATCGCCATAATCAATCATCATCATCATTATCATCACCAGCAACTTCATTGCATCAGTTTTCCCAAGAAACTATCCGAAGTAAGGGTAGTCGACATAACTCAGTAGTTAACAAAATAAGCTGAGGCTACCATATTTGACAGCAACAAAACAAAGCACCAAAGCTGCCCAACACTACTTTGTTACAAGCCAGATATGTACAACTCTTATTGAAAATGAATCTTATTAATACAAAATGTTAATTATTAAAATCTATTAATACAACAGCTTGACAGAGGTTACAACATAACAAAGCACCCGGAATTACTCTAACAAGGTAATCGTTTTGATGTCTACGAGAACACAAAGTTTTGGGGTCGGACGTAGGACATATATCTTATATGTTGATTAAACATTCGTGCATGACTCTGCTCGGCTAATGTCTGGTATCTTTCCAAATTCCCTCGACATCTCGATATTCATCTACAGAAATTAAGGAAATGTTTTGATGCTTAACAAGCAATTTGAATAGTTAAAACATAAACAGTAAGTCTTTTCTAACTTTTATGGCAGAGTAATTGATATTAAAAACGGTAATTACATCTGACGCGAAACACTGCTCGTTATCTCACCCGTTATCACTGCAGTTCTTAGTATACCTTATTGCATCTTATCTACACACGAAACAATTGAAATTTTGAGAGCAAAAATTAAACGATTAAATATCTTATTAATAACGAACAAGATTTTATACTAGTTGCGCTGTCGGAGTACAATGTATAGGACTTTTAAAAGTCGTTTACGAAACAGCCAAATTCGTTTCAGGGAAAGAAGACGCCGCAGACAAATAAAGAAACATAACCCTTTCATATGCAAAATAAATCTTTTCTTCTGATCGTAATTACTAAACAACATTGAAAGAATGCAGTATCAAAACGGTTATCTTGACGTAAGGGTTTGAAGACAACTACACGTGATAAAATTATAACGATCAACAACACTAAAAGTATTTATCTTTATTCATTGCTTTGGAAAGCTTCTGCACTGGGAAATATATCCTAAAATGTTTCGAATGTTATAACTTAGACGAATGGATGGAAACGGTTCTAATACTTAATCATGTACTAATATGGAGCTTCCAGAATTCCTCATTTTAGCATTTCAAAACACTTTGGTAGTCGTGAGGTCCCATTACTGTGATCCTGTGCTCTTTCGTTCCTACAGGAAGCCAAGAAGATTTCGTTAAACTTTCTCGTTTGTATATACCGCTTCATCATTATTACATTTCATCTCCAAAGCGTAGTATTATCAAGCAAATAGTGAAACATATGAAGATTAGACAGAGACCCAGAGCAAGAGATTCATGACAAATCAGAAAAACAGACCGTGGACCATGAATGATGATTTCGTCTATGTAATCACAAGTACCACTACAGACGGTATGCAATGGCAGGTCTTTGAAAGGGAGAGACTATATCATAGTTATAACGTCAATAATAATATTCAAGACGATCTCCTCGTTGTTAAGAACTAGAGTAGCATGTACAAGAGTGGACCATGTTAATCAGGCCGCTTTTAACATATTTTAATTTACATGTCTTAGGCATAAAATATATACGATATATATCGATGGCGATATTTTATTCTACTCTTATTATGATCATACATTACCTATTATTGTGCGATTCTTCTTCATCAAGCTAACGGTTTGCTATCTTAAAATCTTAAAACATTATAGTTGTTATTTTGTTTTTGGTTAGGTAATATGTATGACCTTTTAGCCTCAACACTCTTACAAAGATTATTCTGCTATTTTTAGCATCATATTATGGTACTTTCGACTATGGTGATGACCAGAGATTGCTGGCATAGAGTAGATGCCATTTACAATAAATATGTATCAATGTTGTGTTCTTCTACTTATTTATCTTGCTATCCTTTCCACCAAGCTGACTCGTCAAATTGGTTCTATTTTGATGAGATACAAGGAATTTCAGCCTCAGTGTTGTCATAAAGACTGTTCTTAAAAACTGTGTTTATCACAGGTGGTTCTGGACATCTGCACCCCTTCCTTAATGCTGTAAGTGCTCCGTACGACATTGAGGTGGGAGCACCTGCTTAGTAGCATCTGTTCTTGTATTAAATAGGAAGACATATAGGAAGTTTCAGTTTCAGGATTGATCATCACCTCAGTTTGAGAACATATTCCAGTCACCGACAGCTCCATCACTAAATGCCCATATTATCCCATAGCGGATACGTTGTAACCACCATACCTTGTACAAAATATTAAGCCAGATTATATTTAGGCTCAAGTTTGACCTATCACAGGGTAGACAAATACCTGTTGAATAGAAATTACTATATGATTGTAAAGAAGTCATTGTTACATAGACTCAAAAGCAAGTGATTCGGCAATTCTAGAACAGAGTGTTCATTTTTATACAAAACGCTATGACTTACTACAGGTGGCTCAGTTAGACAATATTTTATCTGCAAATCTTCTGCAAAAACAAACCTAGGGACTTTTTAGCATGAACTCCTCAGCCTCAAATGGTTTTCGTAGGACCCAGAAAAACATAGTTTTAGACGAATACTATCTTATCATCAGTCCAATTATAGGCAGTTATGCCCTTGTGTCTTAACGGATGTCATTCGTCAGTTTAAAAAGCTTGATGATTAACTCATTGATGTCATCGATCTGCAAAGGTAAAAGAACTTTACGTCTTGGCGCCAATTCAGAAAATTCGACTAGAGATTCTAATTTGACTCGACTGCTAGTACCACTTCCCTGCGGTAGAAAGCACTTAAAAGTAGTGTGTGATACGCAATGAGGAATGCATATTATAAACTACTTTTTATGAGCAATAGAGAGGACAATCTAACTTCTGCAAAGACATCTTAAGATAGCAACTAAATAAAGTCAACACTAGGAAGCAACAACAGAGAAGCATGGACCAAGTCCACGAGAAAGGATAACATCCCGTTTGCACAAAGGAAAGATTTATAACGTAAACAATTTAAAAGTACATAAGTTGGTTTTGTTTCCTTTCGTTGTAAACGGAGAATATTAATGAAATTCATACAAGCTGAAGAAAATCAATATTGTACTTTTTCCACCGACTGTCAGACAAGATGTACTGCTTGACCAAGTATCATTTTAGCGCAGACGTTCTGAATCAGAAGTAACATGAAAAAACAAGTATAGAGTATAGCTAAATTTTGCAGCAAGCATAAGGCGAAAGATCTTTACCAACGTCAACCAATATTCACTTTCAGTACAACATGTGAATTACATAAGTGGATTTTAAATATACTCATGTTGTTCATAGTCCGATAAGCAACCAACAATAGTTCCCTACATCTTATATTATTAAAAACTCCTATTGCGTCTCTGTTACAAAAATCCTCTCAACTCCGTGTGGTACATACAGGCCGACGTTCCTTATCTAAAACTTGGTATTCCCAAACAGGACTGTTTACCACACTCAGTATCGTCGACTTCCGAAGGTTGCAAATAAACAATATTTGCTCAATTTAAGATCGGTTGAAATGTTATACTGTTTTACCTATATAGAAAAATGGCACGGTCAACGATTTGCTTTTGTTTATGTTCAACTTTCAAGGTAAATTATTTGCTAAACACATTCACTACTATTCATGTAAATAAGTTTCGTTGCCTAAACAATCTCATTGGCTATAATTGTAAAATACAGTTTATATTTTTCGATACGTTTGACCATCAATGTCTACAACTGGTTGCCAATCGATACAGTTGCTTAGTAGACAGATTTTATTGCGTCGAAAGAAACATACCATTAGCTCTTCTTCAACCCCATCTGCGTAATTTCGCCTGCATTATGTAAATTTTCTCATTATCCAACCGAGCGTTTAAGAATTGATAATATGAGGTGAATTTCTAATGCCCGATATTCCATGGGTTTGTCGAGAAACGGAAAGTCATGTATTATTACACTTGTCAGTAAAATGCAACTGAAGGCAAGAAATTGATATGCATGAGATGGATATAAAATACAGCATGTTATAAGTTTCTGGTACTTACGTTGAATAAATATAGAATTTTGTTAAGCTGTGGACTAGTTGACAGAAATACCGTGCTAGAAGAACATCTGTGAAAGGGTTTTGAACAATACAAAACTCTTGGTATGGCTGTAGACTGTAGTACAAAGGAACGACGAAAAAGCTGGAGGATAGGCTCACGAAGAGTTGTATTCAAAGATCATGAGGAGGAACAGCGAAACCAGGAGGTTTATCAATATGGCATTATGTTTTTAGCAAGATGCAGAGATTCTTATCAATTTAAAGCAACTCCAAAGGAATCTTCCAATTGCAACTTACATGAAAATAGACTGAGTGACGATGCTCCTCGATCAACAATTAAAGGCACAAAGGAGGTTAGTGATATTGGTCAAGAGTACATTTATCGTCGATGTCGAAGAAATGCAATAAGTTCTGTTCACGAGAAGGAATGTATAGGGTTACAGGTACTGTTAAAGGAACAATTGTCGCTTAAAGCTGTTACCGAACGCTTCAGCAACATATAATTAGTTAAATAAATACGTAGCAAACGGGGATACATTCAATAGCCAAAATAAACGTAACTAACAAAGATGATCAACTGTTACTTCAAATTTATGATTCCTGTTATTATAGAACGCTCGTAGGGTTACTGTCAGGTGTTATAATCTTACTTCGATGGTTGTTGTAGGTCAAACTATGGATGGGGGTATTCTTTTTATTTAATTTGTACATAAAGCAGTGAAATGATAATTAATTTTGTTTTATCACTATCTCTTGCATCGCTGTTATTCTTTAACATCTTCAAAAAATACTCATTGCAATAAAATTAACTGAGGGAGGCATTGAAGGTATTTTTCTATGTAATTTTAATTGAAAACGTCGGCAATTCATTAATTTAAGATTCAAGATATTCAGCATTACTAACGGTGTTCGTTTCCTTTACGGTCAAAGGTGTAGTCAGTTTTTCTACAATCCAGTCAGCACCTGCTATTCAGAAAGAGACAAATGATTGAAATTCAAAGGTTTTGTTATGTGAAAACTGTTATCTCAATCTTGATGGGGCATCCAATTATCTTTAGAACAATAGTGTGTCCTGTGGTCTCGATTGTTTCAAAAAGAACATGATTTTATATATTGTATACCTCTATTGGAGTTTCATGATACATTTCCTTTGTAATTGCACGAAAAGTGTGGTAAAATTAATGACAGAACAAACACAAAGGTTCCATAATCCCAAGTCTATCAAGGAAATTCTTTTAATAGTCCTTTGCTTTTTAACGATCATAAAAAGTTCTTATCCTAATTACCAAATTGTAATCGTACATTTCTTTACAGGCTAAATAGTTGTTTTTGATTTTATCTAAAAAGAACAAACAGTGAGATCAATCCTAACTTTGCCCGCCCAAATTAGTCTTCTTGCTGTGAAGTCGACAGGGTGGCCTTATGTAAATAATAGGAATAAAGGTATGATAGTGACTATCGGGGTCATAATCATAATTGTACTTATGCTCTTTGATTCGTTCAATATTTCAAATTGCTGTCTGTGCCACTGAACAATAAAAGTAAACAAAATTGCTGTCGAGAAAAACTTTTCAACTTTGGCTTCGATGCCAGGCATTACATAACAATGCTTTCCTTTCAGTATCATCCTTTGATATATTCAGGATACCAAATGCACGGAATCAGATGCTATCGCTAAAACTTACTAGAGCTCTAGATTCCTTACAAAAGCTAAGAAAATTTGACATGTTTTCAGATTTTGTGTACTATTTACAAGAAAAGCATCACAGTCGAATTTCTCATCGTTCAAGTAAGACATACTCAGAAAAAGATAATTGAACCTTATTTCCTGCACCTCGTTGAAAGTTATAAACTTTGTGATCGCACAACAGTAAATTACTCCGTCAAAATGGCTGAAATAACTCGTTTGCTGAGGTAGAGACGTTATCAGTTATGTTTACTAAAATGCGATTACTGAGTTTTTATTGTGGAATAATAAAAAGCATATGTCTAGCTGCTACAAGCAATAAAAAAATTAAATGAATTGTTTGCCACGCTTAAAAGCATAGAATGATAAGGTCCTATAGATCCAACAATACATCTTGGGTTTTATATTTAGTTAAAGAAGCATGTAGACAGACATGAACTTCGAACCTGGATCTTCCGACAACAAATCCAATGACTGTATATGTGCTATAGGCGCTTATGGGTCTTCATTTTTCAGAAGTGACCAAGAACCGCAAATTGTAATAAAAATCGCGAAAACACTGATGTCATTGGAAAAAAAACTTGGTTTACAACCAAAGTTATCACATAGTTAACGATTCATTGATACAAAATTTAAACGTAATTTTCGGGCAGCATCTTAGGATGACAACTCAGCAACATGGAGTTTTGGGGGACAATTCAGCTTGTTTAAATTTTATTGAATAAGCCACACACAATTCTTCATCGAACAATTCATGTATAGGAGCAATAACAGGCGAATGTATATCTTCAACGAGCCTTGAAGAGACACTAATCAAACGACAATAATAGACTTTAAAATACTTAAAATACCAAAAACAAGCTCGGAAAGCAAACTGAGAAACATCTAACTGAAATGTATGACAAAATGCATGACAAAATAGACAAGTGTTTTGATAATTGTTTATCATGAGTAGTTAGAAAAATATTTTCAGCTTAAAATTTTCCTTGGACTTTGCAAAGAAAACTCTACCATTTTAGCCTCAAAGTTAAGCCCCACAGTAGTAGTTGGTTGTACTTAATTGTTTTTTGTTTATGAAAATTGCTTCTAAATAAACCTCATTTACTTTGCAGCAACGCTTTCTCGGTTGAACTAGACACATTTTTCATACAAATATTACGTTACAAAAATCTTTCACTTGAAAGATTAATGATGCCTTGCTGCATTTGTCCATTGGTAAGCAGAAGTATCTAAAATTCTGCAACACAGAAAGTGTGGTGTTCTGGGGACTGTTAGATAAAAGAGAAATGGCTTTGCAGCAATAAAAATTGTTTGCTACTGCCTCATACCTCTTCCCCTACAGGTAGTCATGGCTAGTGATTCTACTACTACGGAAGGCTGAATTTTGAGAAAATGTCGATAAAATAGTTTTAGTAAGAGTTCTAGTAGATTGACGAATATTTTTTGTTACAAGATAACAATTTGCATTTGTTTCAAAACTCAATGTATGGTGACTTTATCTGTGTACATTTTTAGTTAGCTACAAGTTAATTCAATTTGTTTACATTTATAGTATAGAAATAATTACCTTTTTTGATTAAAGAAAATCATTGAATCAATTGGCGACAATACGTCTTTTAAACGGTGATAATGTAATATTTTTCTAATTTACACAAACACAATAATTATGCAAATAAAAAAGCAAATTCACCTAGGCAAAATTTGTTTTCGCTGATATTAAACTCTCGGTCTATGTAGTGACACTTTTACTCAAATATTGAGCAAACACCCGTTTACGTCGAATGAAACATTACATATATGTTAGACATCTTTTACATTTCAAGAATACTTTGCTTCTGCTGAAGGATTTTGAAGTAGGGAGGGCCTTGCAAGCGGAAGGAGGCGAAAACGATTGGAGAAATGGACAAAGGCAGACAGATTTTATCCTAGCTTACCAATTAAAGTGTAATCGAGTTTTCCCAATTAGTGCACCTATTTATTTTACATCGTTTTGTATGTCGTAAAAAAACTTGCTTTTTTCTCTCGGGCCATTCGTGCTGCCTTACGCGTGGATCATTTAAAAACACAACACTTCATTTAGCTTGTATCTTGTTGTAGTCTACGACACATAAAGTAAATAAGAATTTGCAATACGTATTAGGTCGACATAGACAAACAATTTTTGCTTATGATATATGAATGGCAGCGTCAGGTTTCTGTCACTTTTCAAATAAATAGCAAGGGTTTGGATGCTAATTATGAAACTCATGAGACAATAGTTGATTACATGCATGTTTTCTAAAGTATCAAAAATTTTGGCTTAAGAAATTATTTCTGTTAGCCTGTCTTTGCCTTTTAAACCGAACAACCACGAAAACTTTCCTTGATACATTATTAACTTGGACGTACAGACTGTAGTATCTCATAGTACTTTTCATTTCCCCTAAATCCCTGCTGTTGAGATAAGATTCGATTGCAAAGTTTATGAAAGCTATCAATTATTTATACGAAAATGGACATCACAGAAAATTACTTCGATAGAGATTTAAAACTGTAGCAGCCAACAACTATATCGTATAATTAGGCGTCCTTTGATTTATTGCTCGTCAAACAAATAGAAAGCAAGAAAGTCCATTGCGTTTTAAAAGGAGTCATTGTTTTGCTGTAAATCATGTATACTACCAGCTAGTTTCAATTTGAAGAGATGATAGAATTATTAGAAATAACTAGACAGGGTAGTCCTTTATTATTAAGAAAACTGATGTGTAGAACACCATTGTAACCTTGAAATGAGAATCCCTGTATTTTCAAACCTTGTCTCCTTTTCTGCTAAACTACACAACTTAACAAATGATCATTTAACTTGCCAGGGTTGTGTTCAGTTAGTTGTCTAGCTGCTGTAGCTAGTGCTTGCGTGTAAGAGATTTTCGTACCTACTATTTGTTACTCGTTGCTGTAATTAAAAGTTATGGCTGCAGTAATTACACTTTGGGAAAGTTTGCTCCCAAAGCAGTAATGTAATGCTTAAACTGAATAAATAAGTGAATGAGAGTGTCTGTTCAATATTAAAATGCAATAACGAAAACCGTTCCTTCATTATTCCATAGACATCCATCTACAGCATACGTAAATAACCAAAGAGTTTCATTGATACGAGTAGAAATCCAATACTAAAATTTTTGTTATAGCCTTTATCTTTGAATATTTAAATTATTTATGCTTTACACTGCATGCGATTCATGTCAAGGTAGTTAAGTTTAATCTTGACAAAGCTTTGCAATGTCAACAACGTTTTTACTACATTAACAATGCACTGTCTCATAATAACAGTGCCGTAGCCACCGGGCGGGACCAGGGGGCCGCAGACCCCCAAAAACATTTCCAAGCATGGTCTGTTTTTTTTGTAAAAACAGTTGTTAATAAATAAAAAAGAAAAGAATTACTGAATAGATAGAAGACAAAGAGTATCAATACAGCGATATTTGATTTGTTTGATTTCATGTTTCATTGATTAATCTTTTTTATATTATTTTATTTGTTCTCTTAGATACGATCTCTTTGATCTTTTGCTACATAAATATAATATTGATTTTTAAGACCCGTGCTTTTATTGCTTTGTGTGACTTACGATTTGTTTACTTTCACTCATATACGCCTAGAGCTATAACTCAAAACTGTAGTTGTGCTTCTCTTTTTAGAGCGAGCTAAAAAATCAACCTAAATTTTTTTACATAAACTTTTCGTAAGAACTTTTGTATCTTTTACTTTTTGTTATCAAATTTACTAATAACAAGCAATGTAAAAACAACTTGTTTTTAGCTCCTTGATAGCTGCGTTTAGTATCTGGTAACCGAATTACGTCAATTTATCATGTTTGTTCGTAATAAGTGATAATTAATATCTTGTACTTTAAACCTAACCTTACTTTGTTGTCACTTGTTTCAATCCGCACCAGTAATCTTTATTGGGGTCATATTCTGGAGAAATTTTGTCATTCTTTGCCTGAACTTGCCTTTGATCAAAATCTTTGCAGACCCTTCTAGAGGACATGTGTCTCTCTTTTCTCTGGCACCTAATTAGAACTGCTTTCTTTGTCATTGGCAAACAATTTCTTAGTTTTTCCCTGTGCGCAAATTAACTAGAGCAATAATCGTTTGTGTATGGAACAAAATCATAATTTGTAGATTCTGAATGGTTTTACAGTTCAGTCGTACTACTTCTTTTGCTGAAATCATGGTTTACAGTTCAGTCGTACTACTTCTTTTGCTGAAATCATGGTTTGCAGTTCAGTCTAGTTGATTAAGAAGTTTAGAAAAAATGTAAACTCCGTGTTCTTGTAAACTTTCGATTTCAATTTTGTGATTCTCATTCGCAGTTCAAGAGTAATGCATAATGGCATATGCAACATTGTTGAATGAATGTGGTGTCCTGTCGTACAAACCACAATCAGTAATATTTGAAACAATCTATATTTATACATTTATCTAATTTCTACGTCCATCATAACTAACTGTTTTGTTTGACTTGTTACTTCACTAGGGTTCCCTTACATCAATAACTTAGTGCTAGGCAGTGTAGCAACTTGAAAACCACTTCTTGTCTATCAATTCGAATTTGAATCATACCACTGCTATTCTATATCACTTTTCTGACTTTATATGCGAAATTGTTTTTCGGTTACTACAACTTATCTCAAGTGACTATATTACATCGGGATATTTTTTGCTGGCCGAATAGTAGGTCGATGAAATTTGTTAAGGTATTTTTTGTTTAATCCAATACCACTTTGAAGCCGATATGTCTCAAACATTTCACTGTTAAACGTTACTGAAAATTGAAAAATAAATGATAAAGATGATGGATGTCAAACACTGAAGATTGCAATTACGGTCACGAGAAAAAAGCAGAGCAACATGTGCCATGAGCAATCGAGCCAACAGAATATTGGGATTGCTTTGGCTCAGCAAGGAAAGTAGTCTTCGGGAAAAGTATTGAATCAGAGAGGTCGATACATGAAATAAAATTGTTCGCTGATTTTTGTGACCACGGTGATGCGCTCTTTAAGACGAAGTTTATAACAGGAAATCATCTGAGGAAAATACTAGAGTTAGGCAATAATTGAAACAGAGTGCCTACTGATTAAAGTAAATAAGTGGTCAAGGAGGAGGGGGAAGTTGTTTATACAACGAATTGCAGACTACAACGTATGAACTACAAAGTAATTAATGGGAAAATATCTCAACAAAGCTATGTTAATGAACGCATATATCTTTATTACAAAGCCTTAACTCTATGGCTCCGTAATGGTAAGAAACAACAACTTTATGGTGAAATTGACCTGCAGTGGAACATTATGATGGGGCAGAGCTCCTTTTCCCATGGCTGTCGATTCTGTCCGGAAGCATTTGCGACTAACTTTTAATTGACTGAGAAAGTGTCGTAAACGGTGAGCCCTTACTATTACTTTTTCGAAGAAAAGACAACAGAATACTGAGAAAATCTACACGCTATGTTTCATTGGACATTTATTCTATTTCAGCAACAACTAAACAATGCTATTGATAGTTCTGTGTACATTATGAGCATCTGCGCGATAAACAAATGGAAATTGATCCTGAATGCTAATGAGACACGCTTGACAACACAATACCTTTTGCTCTTTTTCATTTTTACATCTTATTCTATCGACGATTGTTCCCGCTTTTGATACAAAATGGAAACACCAACTAAGTTTATAGCTTCTCCACAAGATACTTACTATGGGATAGAGAAATCGCGTTGATATCAAACTTTGTAAATTGCTTTGGTTTAACCGTAGATAATAGACTAGTTCTATTATCTATGGTTTTACACATCAGTTCTCTGGGAACTGGAGATAAATGTACTTACGACGTTTAGACATTTTCTTCGACCTTTCTCATAAGTTGATACAATGACTAGAAATGGTGAAGATTACTGCTTTTCACTTATCTTTGAAAGTTCCTTGTCTTGTCGACGTCTTTAATTTAGCAAAATTCAGAGTCAGTTTAGAAGTAAATTGTAATATAATGGACTTTTGAATAGGACAAAGAAAAACGATTTTTAGCACTGTTAGTTTTGCAAACGCTGCTATAACACGTCATTAGTAGCGAATTTGAGGTGAAACTTTGTAATTTCTTCGCCGAAGTATATTGAATAGGCTGATGTAGTATTAACATGCTACATGCTACATGAACTTAAATAAGTGACTAATAATTTTGCGAATTTGTTGAAGGAAAAGCAGTTACATAGAGACCCCGGAAGATCGCATAAACATTGTGAACAATACGCGCACCAGATCAACAACACTGACTCCTTTATGAGTTGCCAATAAAAACATTTTTTGTTAGCTGGACAGATCAATGAAGCAGCCATAGGCAGCATCAGTTGCAATTATAATCATTTTATCTTGTCATTATCAATTTTTCAATGCTTGAGAATATAAATGGTGGTAAAATAATAATTTTCAAGCACGACAAAAAATTAGAGCATATTCAAGTAAGCTATCTTTAACAAAGAGCCAACTCCGACTGCCATAGCTGTAACTCTCCCGTCCGCGAAGATCAAGCCTGTTGACCTTACACCAGTGAGCACACGTATCTACTGATGCATAAATTATGCAGCGCGTAGTGAAAGGATTTTGGTAGGCCCAAGGGACAAAACTACTGATTTAACTCTCGTGTAAGCAAAAGTTTCGTAAGAATTGGGATCTCTTAGCTTTGTTTCAAGTTTGTCGAATATTGAACATGGCATCTTACAATATCGACATTCGATATGCGACACTTTGATTTCAATGGAAGAGTACCCATGAGACAACTTGGCCTACTGGACTAGCAGTTAAGTAAGAAATTCACCAAAATGGCAGACCGGTCTAATGTAATAAAAGTCACTAGGACTAAAATAACAGATGATGAAGACATTGACGAACGTGTTGTTCATAAGGAGCACTCAAAAGCAACAGCAGGCAGTAGCAAGGAAATCATGACACCAAGCAAAGTTCAGCATGGTCCTTTGCCTGGTCGTCCGTTTCGTAACGAAAGTGACACGTTCGACGAAGATACGCTAGGAGAAGAAGAGATTTTTAGTATACCAAAAAGATATATTTTAGCGGTAATGATGTTCTGTGGATTTATTAATATGTATGCCATTCGTGTAAATTTAAATGTTGCAATAGGAGCTATGGTTAACAATCATACCGTTCATAGAGATGGCAAGACATTTATCGAGGTAGGTGTAGTACTTAAGATGTTTTTCTTTCCATTTTTCATTCCTCCTAGCTATTACTGTGCCGAGTTTTCTACTAGTTTTGTGCTATATCTTTGCAAAAGTTTTCTTCTAAGTTTCAATGACTCGTGGCTTTGCGGTGAAAAATTTTACCTTAAGTACGAAAAGGATTTTATTTGATAGAGGCAAAAGTGCAAAGATACTGTGGTAGAATTTATACGACACAAACGAAATCAATTCTTTAACGCAAATAGACTATTCGTAATGTAGCTGCAATCTAATAAACAATTTTCGTATGTGGAGCGCCATCAAGTCGGCCAATATCCAGGCTAGATATCGCGTTGTACTAACAGGAGCATGGTTTAGCGTCAAGAATTTAGTCAGATAGCGTTATTTCCATTCTATTCCTAGTGTAATTGCCATTTGTCCTCATCATTGTATACATATACATTCCAATCTCTTTAGCAGCCAGGATATCTTTCATATATAAAACAATAACCTAACTACTTTTAAAAATTGGAACGCATAAACTAACATAAAATGGTTTTTAAAATAGCGCTGTTGACAAGTTGTTTACTTGGATAGAATGAAAGCTTCTCCTTCATTGCTATTAGAAAAAGTATTAACTGGTGCTGTAAACAAATTGACGAAACTAGGGACAATCAAATTCTACAAACTCCTTTACCACTCATCTTCCCATTGTTATCGAAGTACAATTAAATTAAGATATTAAGTATTATAGAGATATATAATAAATATAGTTTGTTCTATCTGCCCACCTGTCTCTTACAAATTGGTAACACAAAACGACTGTCCATCAGGAGGAACAATTTTTCACTTTCATTTTATAGTATTGTTGTTAAGCATTAACTGAGGTTGGATAACAAGCTCGTCAAAAGAGAAAGGAAATTTTGGATTAGCTACAATTGTTGACTAGGTCCATAGTATCTTCAGTTTTTCATTTGTCCAAAATACCCGTAAGCTGAGCGGTTTAGGAAATTCATTTTGCTCATTTGGACATCAAATTGTTTCTAAATATTTAGGAAATTCATTTTGTCATTATTATCTTCCAGTACAAAAGGTTTCGTATCTGTATTAATAGTCACTAATAATAATATTGTAATGATAAGAGAATTGTCAAAATTCTTCAGTTGTGGAATTTCAAAAAAGCCTGAATATAGGGAATGTGTAAACGTATGTAGGGAGAAAGCACACGACGAGCAAGCAAGAAACTCTCTTGATCGCTCATTCCAATTACTCAATCGTTTTTGGTAAGGTGGACGCCTTGTCATGCACAGAAAGGTTTCAATTAATAAGTTTTTATCTTTACATTTTTTTCTTATGTCTTTAGTTTCACAATTTTCGAGTTGTCTGAATTTTCGAGGGAAACATGACAATAGAAAGCCTACTTGTCTTGTGCCTAGCTTAATTACAACTAGATGTGATTTAATAGTCCCTATATGGGCTTTTACTTCTTGTCTTTTGAAGACTTTGCGATAAACTTGATAACAATGCGCTCTCGTTTTTCTCGGATTCCTTTGTTTGTAACTATATGGTCAAACGCTTCCGCGTATGCGGGATAAAGACAGTCTATAGGGTATTCGCATTCAGCATTCTATTCCACTAATTTTCAGACAATTCCACTAGCATTTTTTCAATTCTTTTTTTATAAGGCAAACCAATCCCACCACTTTTTAACTGAAGCGTTTACGTACCTTCCTCGTAATGTATCACTTTGAAGAGTCTTCATTTTGAAAGTTTTTCTGTTCCTTTGCAATAAAAAGCTGGACTTCCTTTATTTGCAGCAATAGAAAAGACAAAATATAAATCCCATTTAGACTGGAGCTTTATCATGACATGAGTCGTATGCTTTTTATGAGCATGAATCCCATTCTCTACTTGTGTTTTCTTCCAAAATTTATTTGCCAGTCATGTTTTGGACAAAGTTTAAATTTGGAATCCGGCTTCTTACTCGTCTAAATTCTTACTTATACGCATAAAATACTTGATCTCTAACAATATTAACAACAAACTATGATTTCCTTTGTCAAGAAACTGTCACCGACGTACAAATTATAAGTTCACTTCAGCTTTAATTTTGCATTATTTCTTGATATCATGAGCTCAAACTCTTATTAACCATAACTATTTCTTTGGACTAATTGCACATAACTAACTTCACTGGTGTACTTCTGAACTTCTTCCAACAGCTGTAGAGTTTTGATTACTATAATTTGTTACTGTTTCTGTTATGCAAAAAGAGAACTTTAAGCGAAAATCTATGAATTAAATTTACATTTGAGATGTTTGTTAGGCTTGATGTAAAAGGACACAATTAAGTTACGTCAAACGTTGCCGTTCTTTTGTACTTGTTCTTTTCTACAACATTTTCTATATATTTTTCCTATCCTTATTGACGTTTTCAGCCACTCTTACCCTATCAAATGACCAAGAACTTGACCAAGTTTGTTACTAAAAAGTTTACAACTATTGATTTTTGCCATTTTGGATACCTGCTCCCTCATGCTCCACTTAAATCTTCCTCGACACTGGAACCTTGTAATCGGAAACAACATAACCAAGTACCAAGCAGACGAGTGTTGAAAACAAATTATAAAAATAAAAAAAGTGTAATATCAATAATTCTTGAAAACTGTACAATTTATTTTGTAACAAAATGTTTGCATTACATTTCTTTATTCTCCTTGTTTCCTTTCTTGTGAACTCCCTACTGTTAAAAATTTCATAAATTATGAATGATCTTATTTCTGTCACCTATTTCGATCCAAAATGAACATGCCTCATACCAGATATAACAGTTTCTAAAACATATCCATTTCTTGTGGGCATGAATGCCTCTTGAAAGTTTTGTGTCTGCAAGATGACTAATACAGTATGAACTAAAAGGTATACGAGAGTATAAAGTTAATCGGTAGGTTGTGATTTGATTGGTAGCGATTTAAATTTGCAGCTTCAAACAATGTCTCGCCTACAGTGTGCTCTCCCAATTAATTATTAAGTAGAGAAATAGTGCAGTTATGACAAAAATTATGTAAAGATACTAAACTGTTGACTTAAAAGCTGATTTAAAAGGCGTGACCAACACATCTCTTGCGCTGACCATATTTTGCTGTTATCTTACCTAATTTATCTGAGAACAAACGTTGTAAGTGTTTCTAGGATTTTGTTGTCAACGGAGCGCCATGACACTTTGAGCATTTTTGTTCGCGAGATTATTTGAGTACGATTGTCCACTGGCACCATTGATAAAATAGTAATTTTCTAATCAATTTAAGCGAGTTAAAAAGTGTCACAGATATGCCTTGGGTAGGTATTCAGTCTGATACTACCTAATTCTAGACTAATTTGTATCTAAAGCGAGAAGAGGTACTAAAAATAATGACTTATGAACTTCAAAAGATTTTGAAAAGATTTTCGAGCGGTAACCGCTCTTCGTATTATTTTTAATTCAATATTACACAAAATAAAGCCACCTTATTCAAATACGACCACTGTAATACGTTTCGTAGAAAGATGGCTACTAGATTTGCTTTTCATAACAATAAGATTCTGATTACGATCTAAAAGTACTAGATCTAAGAGTTTGGATTTCATGTACACAAATAATTCACTTCCATGAAATAAGTTCAATTGTCAGACTTCCAAGTTTCAACTCCATGTTCCAAAAGGTGTTATAAAGCAGTAAAATGTTATTTTAAATACTTACACTTGCTTTAGCAAAGTTAAGTTCATCACTTGTTTACTAAAAATTTATTCAGTTGAAACTTTTTTAATGTCGCGTCTATATTTCAGGACAAGAGATATTCCAATAAAATCATGTTTCAAAGAATATTCGCCATATGTATGAATACAATAGTAATTTACCTGTACTGGATTGCACTGACCTTTTGATCCATTCATCGATTCCATGATCCGACTGACAGGTGACATGTGTCCTCATATCACAGTTGGAGTGCCATAATTATTTACAGAGCAATTGGTGCAACCAATCGAAGCTTTCAAGGATCGCTTTTTTTTGGGTGTCCTCCAAGGATGTGGAACAACCTTTAAATAATTTATCTGGTCTAAAAACTAATCAAGACTAGTAGAAATAGACAAAATTTAAAACTTGAGGACAGATTGTCCATGCTATATGACAAGAGGGATATGGCCATTTCTTATGATAGTAGACATTACACTGATATGTACAATTTGGTTAGCATTAAGACGGCCTCAATCATATTTTCACCAAGGAATATTGCAATATGTGGGAAAAATGTACAGGAGAGTATTACCAAACAATTCCCCAAACGTCAGCTTAAGTTTCTAAGGCATCTTTTGCTGACCTAGCAATGATGACGGATACTTTTAATAAGATCACTTACTCAAAAAATAGTCATCTAGAGTTACTGTGAGCATGGATGCATGGAGTTGATCATGTCATGAGTCGTATACTTTTTGTTAGCTACGTTTCAAAAATTCCCTCTCTCATATATATATACATATACAATACAATTCAATAGATGGAAAAACACATCAAAACTCCGGTTTTGCTTCTACAAGCTTGTTTCGTGAATTTTCACTCG